>JAOWBH010008434.1:0-16376 GCA_028566215.1 Silene coronaria
AATCCGCCATCATATTCGTCATATGAGAATACAAATCAAGGGTATTTTCGTCATAAAAATGTAAAAATAGGGGTTTGTGAGCAATTTTTAAATTTTTGCAATATTTTGGGTGTAATTTTAAAAAAAAAAATTAAAAGGGAGTAAATTTTAAAAAGTGTTTTTTAAAAGGGAGTTATTTATAATTTACTCTTACTTTTACTTTTTTTGATAAGAGATACATTTAATTCTCTCTTTTTAGTTCTCTTATCACGTGTCTAGTGGACATAATTTAGAAAAATCCATCTTAAAATTATAACCCTTACTTTTTTTTTTAATAATACAGTCAGAGTAACGTCTTGAAAACCATACAAAGTCAAATGGAAAATCAAATATAAATGAAATTACTTTACTTTATTGTTGATATGATGATGATTTGTGACTCTACATCTTATCTAAGTTCTCATTTTTTTTACCCCTTATTTTTAACCCCATTAATTATGTGCTCGATTATAAATGCATGGAGTAACACCATTTTATTATTATACAAAGTCCCTTTATTTCCTCACTTCATAAATAGATAAAAAAAAAGTGGTAGAAGTTCAAAGCAAAACCCCTAGCTACGGTTTGTTCTATCTTTTCTCTCTAAACTTAAATTCCTTAAAATACTCATTTTTGCGTATAATATATTCTTGCTCATTCTTTCTTGTACTCTTCTTGTTGCTATTTTCTTGAGAAAATTCAAGTGAATTTTCGTTTCATCTTTTTTTAAAGGAAGTTTTCATTTTGTGTTGTTCTTTCCACATGCAATATGGAGTAATTATTGTTCTCATGATTTTGGTGTTTTTTTTGGTGCATGCATTTGAAGAGACTACTAGTTTTGAGACCCGTGAAATTCACGGAGTAGTTATTTTTGTTAAATGATGTGTTTAAGAATAACTTATGATTAAAGATCTATAATTTTAATTAATTATGAAAGCAAATCACAACAAAAATTGTTCACAATCAAATAATTAAGAATATTCTACATGGTACCTATGTTTTTGGTTTCTAAGAAATACTCCTCGTTTTCCACTAAAAAACTTTGATCGTCTACAATCTACTTTAGAAGTAAAAGTTGGCTTTTTATTTCAAAATTCTGTTTATGAAATAAATTACATTAAATAATTTTGTAATTTTTGTCATATTAAATTGAAGTTTTTTTTCAAAATTTGACACATATCATTTGATGTGTCATTTAACTTAATACAATGACATTTGATGTGACATTTAACTTGACATGTGGCATTAATGAGTTATTTTAGGTATCCTTTTAATAATATTGTATACATTACAAAAGAATGACAACAATTGTTGTTTATAACGTTTTAATTTAAGAAGACTTTTAGACTAAATATCAGGTTTTGCTTGTGACGGTCACAAACTTGTGACACTTCACAACTCTCTCTCCACTTGTCTTTCCCACTTGTAAGCTTGTCTCACGTCATAAGTTTGTGACGTGTTCACACTCGTCACAAATGAGAATTTGTGTTGACTAATTGAGTGATAGATCATTTGGACTTTTGAACATACCCTCCAATTGGGGTTGACTCAGGTCCCATTTCATTTTATTTGCAAATATTTACTAAAAACATTTGAGAAGAACTTTGAACAAAAGTATGAAAATAAATTGGAAAAATGATCTTTAGTTACTATTAGAATATGTAAATATTCTTAGTGATTTTATTGTCATTCTTTGTAATATTTTGTAATTATTTTTTCCTGGTTTATAGCTTATGGTAACAACATTCTAGATCGTGTTTGTTACCATAACTAGAGGCTACAAACTAGGTGAAAATAATTACAAAATATTACAAAGAATAACAATACTATCATTAGGAATATTTGCATATTCTAATAGTAACGAAAGCAAAATTATGAAATAAAGTGAATCGAAAGAATGATTCTTCCTTAGAAATAGGTCATGTTTGGTAAATAGCATATTAAGCGAAATTAGTAGATTCCGACCTAATTAGTAGGTTGACCAATCAATCTACTATTTTCGTGGGTTTGGTAATTGACATATTCTAATAGCATATTAGTCGGAATTTATTGTTTTTGTTTTTGAATATGCTAATAACAGCTTATTGTATTTAATTAACCTATAATCTGTTGATTACCAAACACCATTTCTTAATCTCGTACTTTTTTGTTGCCATTTTAGGCAAATTATAAGGTACAAACTTGAAAATACTTGGCTTCTGGCTTCCTTATTTTAAGTCAAAACATTTCAAAGTATTTCTGTTTTTTCAACTTGTACTTCTCTGTTTTTACCAGATTCAAAATTGCAGTTTAATCTACTCTGTTACTTTTATTTACCGTAAGAAATTTATTATAGTACTTCAATATTTTCGCAAATTCTCCTGTGTGATGGTCGTATGCGACCAACATAAAGTGACCATTTTTAAGGAAAAAACCATCGTACAAGAGAATTATGGTATTCCCTCTATTATGTGTGGAAAGTATTATGGGAGTTGTTGATTTTATGCATTTTTTGTTTTTCGTAATTCAACTCGGTTTTTGTTGAGTCATTTTGTTGGTGTCCGTCAACTTAAAGTTGTACTTACAGAGTCTGCTTGAGTTCGGACAGGTTTAGTACAGTGTTACTGTTACGTGGTACTCCGTATATTTGTATGGTTTAGTACAGTTCAGACAGGTTTAGTACAGAATTTTTATGCTGGATCATGAAAGTAATGAAACCTCGAAATGACGTTGGGATGATTCATGTTTTCACCTAGAAAACTCGAAGAATTGCATTCTGTAACTGACAATGTTTGATGCTGTATTGTTGCCTTTCTTTGGATAGTGCTTAGTGCTCACTGTCCTACTTCGTTTGTAATAGAAACATGGCGAGAGATAAACATGAATCAGATCTTCCTCCTCCGCCTCCACTTGTGCCAGGTGTTACACCCATTGTCGGCCTCCCAGAGGAGTCATCAGCACCAAAACGGCTTCCTATGGCACGAAGAGGGATAGGTTCCAGAGGTCAGAATATTCGGCTTTCAACCAACCACTTGCAAGTCCGTATGTCTAACTCAGACAGCTGCTTCTATCAATACAGTGTATGTGTATAACCGTTTTGCAGATGTTCGTAATTAACTAATTATCTCAAAGGATTACATTTCCAATATAAATATGTAAGTTTGTGCAGGTTAAGATAAGTTATGAAGATGGTCATCCTGTTGAAGTCAAAGGCATCGGGAGAAAGGTTCTTGACAAAGTACTTGAAACTTACGGATCTGAACTACAGGGTAAGCAGTTTGCTTACGATGGAGAGAAGACTCTTTTCACTCTCGGTCCTCTCCCCCGTCCTCAGCTTGAATTTACTGTGGTGTTGGAGGATCAACGCTCTAGTAGGTAAATCTGCGATTGTCTAGCCCTTTTTAAATGGTTGATTCGGCATATATACTGATCGAATTTTAATATAGTGTTTCTATGTGGCCTCTTGTTTAATGGCTGTTTTCAGGTCTGGTGGGGGTGGTAAGTCGAGTGATGGAAGTCCTGACCATGGGGATAAAAAGAGACTCAAGCGACCAGCTCGTTCAAAGATTTACAAGGTTGACTTGAGCTATGCTGCTATGATTCCTTTGAAAGCAATAACCGATGCATTGCGCGGTCAAGAAACCCAGCAGTTTCAAGATGCTGTCAGAGTACTCGATATTATCCTCCGACAAATTGCAGCAAGGAGGTTTGTCTTCAAGTCCTTCCACTGTTTTTGTAATTGGAATATGTTCATGCTACCTACTACTTAATCTTTATCTGCAATGCAATGCAATGCAATGCAGGGGTTGTCTGCTAGTGCGGCAGTGCTTCTTCAGTAATGAACCGCGCAACTTTGTTGACCTTGGAGGTGGAGTGCTTGGATGCAGGGGATTTCACTCTAGTTTCCGGGCTGCTCAGGGTGGTCTCTCGCTAAACATGGGTAAACTCTTCGATTTGGAATTGTAAGAATATTAGTATAAATCTCTGCCTTTTTAACATCTGTGTTGTATAGATGTGTCAACCACCACGATTGTTCAGCCCGGCCCTTTGCTGAACTTCCTTGTAGCAAACCAGAATGTTCGTCATCCTCGGGATATTGATTGGATCAAGGTGACTCCATTGATGACTTACATTATACAGATACAATTAGTTTTCTATAACTTGAATGAATTGAGACTCACTTACCTTATAAACTCGTATCTGCTTGACTCGTCACAGGCTAAAAGAACTCTGAAGAGTCTGAGAATAACCGCTCAGCCAACCAATATGGAGTATAAGATAACCGGACTAAGTGACAAACCCTGCAATCAACAAACGTATATTATGGCTATAACTTCTCATTGGCTTTGGCTAGTTACTTTTATTCAGCAAGTGTTATCGCGACTATAAAGGGAAATTTTTTATTTCCTGCAGCTTTGAACTCAGACAGAAAAATAGTAAAGGTGAATACGAGGGTGTTGAGATCACTGTCTACGACTACTTTTTGAAGCACCGCAACATTGACCTCTATGCCTCTGCTAATTTTCCTTGCGTTAATGTGGGGAAACCAAAGCGGCCTGTTTACATTCCTGTCGAGGTAACGCTACATCTAGGCCTGTTTACAGTCCTGCTGATCTTCATTTGATACAATATTTTGAGCTTTCCTCCGGGTTTTTTTCAAATGACAGCTTTGCGACTTAGTTTCACTGCAACGCTACACAAAGGCTTTATCGGGTTCACAAAGAGCATCACTTGTTGAGAAATCGCGTCAGAAACCTCGCGACAGAATGGCTGCCCTGACTGAGGTTTGTAGTTTGTACTACTACTAATAAAACGATCCCTAGTTTAAATTTACTTTCTGATAGTTAACAGTTATTATTACCATTTTCGTCATAGGCCTTGAACACCAGTGATTATGGATCAGATCCTTTGCTCCGCTCATCTGGCATTGCTATCAACACTCAATTTGCTGGAGTTGGAGGACGGGTATTGACAGCACCAAAGGTAACTAAATCAGTTTTGACGCAATGGTAGACTCGTGTATTATGACTTCAGGGACACGTACAACAAATGTCGAACTTGGTACTTAAAGGTTGTATGTTAAACCATGTATATGCAGCTGAGAGTCGGAAATGGTGCAGATTTAATCCCTCGAGGAGGTCGATGGAACTTCAACAACAAGGTACTTTACTACGAGTTCAACACTTACCTTGTTTGATCAATGTCTCGTTATGCAATGCTGGTATTGACAGTATGTATGTTTATGTAGACACTGTTTAAACCAATAGAACTGGAGAGATGGGCAATTGTCAACTTCTCTGCTCGCATAAATATCGATGCCTTGAAGAGAGACCTTGTGAAGTGTGGGGAAAGCAAGGGAATGGTGAGTCTCGGAGTTATAACATTCTGTTTTTTCTCATTTTTATTCTCTGTATATACTCCAAATCATCTTATGTTTTCTCATTTTGTTAAGAGGGTAAATTATCCCCTTGCTGTTTTTGTCGAGAGACATCAAGATCAAAGATATCCAGCGTCTGTAAGAGTGGATAGGATGTTAGAAAATGCGAAGAGGGAACTCGGTAAACCAGCACCTCAGATTCTTCTGTGCATTCTTCCAGAGAGCAAAAATTCTGACATTTATGGTTAGTTTCTGCCTTCTGGTGTCTACTCTTTCCTCTCTTTTAATTTTAATTTACTTAGTTTTGGTAATCGTTGCTATTTCGAATTAAAGGTCCTTTGAAGAAACATTGTCTAGCTGATCTTGGTGTCATGACCCAGTGCATCGCCCCAAAAAGACTGAATGATCAGTATCTGACAAACGTCTTGCTGAAAATAAATACTAAGCTCGGTGGACTGAACTCAATGCTTGCAATGGAGGATGTTAAGTCAATACCTTTGGTTTCTGGAGTTCCTACTCTTATTATTGGGATGGATGTCTCACATGGGTCACCCGGACGTGCTGATGTCCCGTCAATTGCAGCAGTAAGACTTTCTTTTTTACTGGTTCATGAATTCGTGCTATATCACCTATATATATCTCAGTAACGTAAAAAGGTTCTACTGCGTGATGACTTATTTCAATGTCGCTCATTTATCGATTTTATATATAGGTTGTGAGTTCTAGGGAATGGCCATCAATTTCTCGTTATCGAGCTGCAGTGTGTACACAATCACCCAAGGCCGAAATCATAGATGGTTTATTCAAACCTGTCCCTGGAACTACTAATGACGATGAAGGCATGGTCAGGTATGTTCATCTGTGAAACTGAAACAGGCAAAATGAGCTTTATGATGGTTACTTGCAAACCAGAGCTTTTCCGCTGATGACAGTGCTTCTTTCGCTGTTAACCAGGGAATTGTTGTTGGACTTCTACTGCAGTAGTACCAAGAAGCCTAAACACATAATCATTTTCAGGTAATCAGTGCTGTTCCTCTTTCATACATTTTCCATTCCGTTTATATTATTCTCGTTCGACTTGATTTTTTAAAGAATGTCTCTTTGACCAACATTTTAGACATTAGGTCCTACTACTCCTGACTGATAGATAAAATTAGAATAGTTGGTTCGATAACTCATAGTAGACTGAGATTGTTGCTCAACTTTCCTGTCGATTCTTTGCATTCATCAATGCCTCTATCGTTTGTGACTTTTCAGGGATGGTGTTAGTGAATCACAATTCAGTCAAGTCTTGAACAAGGAACTTGATAAGTTTAAAGAGGTGTTTTATACTTTGTACTATTCAATCTTATTCCTCATCAACAACAGCAACTATACAACAGCAACTAATCAGTATCTTTCTCGGTTTTTTGCACAGGCTTGTAAGTTTTTAGAAGAAGATTATTGTCCGAAATTCACGCTGATTGTAGCACAGAAGAATCATCACACCAGGTTTTTCCTGGATAACTCTCCAGATAATGTACCACCTGGTGAGTTGTCTTACCGTTCTCATTCTGTATAAAGCAAAATACCGGCTTCCCCTTTAACAGTTTTAATTTTTGTGTGATTGTGAAGGAACTGTCATTGACAACACCATCTGTCATCCGAGGAACAATGACTTCTTCATGTGCGCTCAGGCGGGAATGATAGTGAGTATCAGAATAATTATGATTAATCTTCCATTCTTCTAATAATGTTGAAACTAATTGAACTTTTTACGGTCAATTATTGCAGGGAACCTCGAGGCCAACACATTATCATGTACTGCATGATGAAATAGGTTTCACAGCTGATGAGTTGCAGGAACTAGTTCACTCCTTGTCCTATGTGTAAGTATTTAAACATGAAATCAGATTTTTGTATCCAAAATCCTTACGTCTGTCAGTCCGTGTATGCCATCGTCCGTGGTTTTTGATGTATTTTGTGGATGATCATATGCAGGTATCAGCGTAGTACGACAGCCATATCTGTTGGTAAGTACAGTTGATCTGGCATTGCTCTTGAAATTTTCATGCAACAAGTTCTAAAATGTACTAATCCTGTTTCGTATCCCCTGATGCAGTGTCGCCGATTTACTATGCTCATCTGGCAGCAGCACAGGTTGGTCAGTTCATCAAGTTCGATGACTTATCAGAGACCTCGTCAAGTCAAGGAGGCGGCGTCACTTCAGTTGGTGATGTCCAAGTCCCTGAGCTCCCTCCTTTGCACAAAGAGGTCAAGAACACCATGTTCTTCTGCTGAACACCTTCAACCTCCTTAAGTAGCTATTGCTGATACATTATCATCAAGGCTTTTGTGTTTTTCAACTACTACGGACGATATATTAGTATCACAAATTCTTATTTAGACGGGTATATCCGTCTTAAGTACTTCTAATTAAATCTGATTAAAAGCTTACTCCTCTTTTGTTATGTTAATTAAGAAGATCCTTAATGATTAAAAATTATGAATGCAAATTTTATAAAAGAAGGGAAGCTGCTACATTATCCATCATTCATTAAAAAAGTTTCAATTTTAAAAAGTTTAAGGCAAATTGTTAGAACTAAGGTGCTCCTGAAAAAATTCCGAAAATTTTAACTAAAAATTTTAAATATTTCATCCACCAGAGGGTGACCGCCTCTGCTTAATCCCCTCCCCCCAGTTCCACCACGGGACAAATGGTCGATTAGAACTCGATCACTCTTCAATACGTTGTTTATCAAACACTCTATATAGTAAATTGGTTAGTTAAAATTACTAAAAAACACCCTTGAATATGCCAATAAATTCTCAACATGCCGTTTACCACGGTTTTAGCCTAATGGGTTTAGATGGAGGTAACTTGTGCATTGTATGGGGGCTGGGTTGGGTCGGGGAATTGCAGCCCAGACACGACGTACGACACTATGTGAAGGCAAGCTCGCCCAAAATAACCTATATATTCTAACTCGGAAACTTTATTTTTGGCGTTGCACACACTCTATTTACTACACTTAACCACCCCAACGGTTTTATTTACCTACTAACTCATTTATTTCAATTTTTTAACTACAATTTTGATTAGTTTGGTCGAGATTATTTTGGCTAATTTGGACGGAATTATGACTAATTCGATTGACATTTTGACTTATTAGATTAGAATTTTAGTTAATTTGGCAAAAAGAAAGGTCGAATTTACTCATTAATCTCAATTTGGTAGCGTTTGACAAAATTTAAAAAATATTAGGTAGTTTCTCGCAAAATTAAAAATTTTAGGTAGTATTTATGAAAATGAGGTAAATATTAGATAGTTTTTGACAAAAACTCTTTTTTTAATATATATTTCTTAATTTTACCGCGTTAGAACGGGCTAGAAAATTTGGGCCCATAAGTGCGGGCTAAGTTGGCTCGTACTATTATCCAGCAAAATCCACCCGTTCCACTACTCATAGCGGGTAAACCTTTTGTATTGCACCACCTCACTCACTATCCCCAAAAAATCTACTCATACCCGCCCCAACTAGAACGTTCAATCTATACCCGTCTCACAAACATTCCTAGTTTCCTACTCTCAAGTCTATTTTAATTTTAAAAGTTACTTCCTACTTCCAATCAAGGTAAGAATTGAAAAAGAAAAAAGTAAAAAAAGTGAAAATTATTGATAAGAGGTGAATAAATAGATTAACCTCGTACACTTGTTTTAACTTAAGTTGTAAACTTTGTCGGGTTTGTTAAACTGAAACTTAAAGAAGAAGATCTACACCAAACTCCATGGATTCCCACGAATTTAAACGCCTTCTTCTCCTCTTCCCCGTTGTTCGAAGTCGTGATTACTCTGTAATTTCTATCTCATCTCTCTTTATTTAATTTTCCTTCTGCTTTTATTTTCTTTATTGTTGTAAATTTTGTGTGTTATTTAATATGCTCTTGAATCCATGGTGAAAGCTTGAATTTATAGTTTAAGAGAGTTCATGTGGGTTTTTTTTAATGGATTTAGATTGATTGTTTATACCCAGAAATAAATCATTTGTTTGAGTTTTATGTGGGATTTTGAGGAAGAAGGAAGATTGAATTGAAATCTGGGTATAGTTAGAGGTGGCAGTCGGGTCACTCGGGTTGGTTATGAATCAGGTCAAAGCAGGTCGGGTCATATTGGATTTCGTTATGTTGTGTCAATAACTGGTTCGGGTTGGCTACAGTTCATATCGGATCATCATATGGGTGAAAAGTCGGGTAAGGTTAGGTTCAAATCAGGCGATCGGCATATAATTTCTCTCTTATATTTAGTTTTGGATCGATAATTTAATGTTAAAAAACGATTTATAGGTGTATTTATTTTAGTTTTAAGTGAACAATTAAGATATAATTATTCAGTTAATTGGTTATTGGGTCATCCATCAGGTTGAGTCAATATTAGGACTTGGGTCGGTTCAGGTTGGAACAAATAAGGTTGCAGTCTTCGTTAGCTGCGCTTTATCTACTAGGCGCAGCTAGCAGTGTTTTAGCTAGTGCAGAATATGAGTAGCTTCTTTCTGGGGTTGGCCTTGGATTTCATAAGGAGAGGTGGGTAGTGGTTTTTGTGGGAAACAGTCTATAGTAGGGTTAGAAGCGAAAATGCGTATAATCACGCCTCTCTAGTTTCCTAGTGCTGGTATATTGGGTTTTCATTCTTAGTTGATGCTCCCAATGCAATCATGATGATGTTAATAGTGCTGTTTGTTATGTTTAAGCTTGGTATTATTGAGTAATATATGCGTGTTGTTTTCCGTTACCTCTTCTCTTATTAGTTTTTGGGGTAAATGAGCATACGCATATGAATCCGTAGATTGTTATATGGTGGGGGTATAGTTTCATGTAAGGTTTTGGGTATAGAATACTATGAAGTGATTTAAGTGACTTGTCTTTTTCTTTAATACTTTGTGTTCTTCATCTAATTGGTACGTCGATCCTATTAAACAGCAGGCTGATGCACAGTCATCTCGTCAAGCAACTTCTGGAGTAACAAAGAATGAGGTATTCTTTTGAGCTTTTTGGTAGTCTTGTACCGCGAACGCGATATTGGTTTGTAAGTGTGTAAGTCTTACGTAAAGCGTTTTTGTGAGCAGGTAACAGAGTGGCAAGATGCATGGGGTGAGCAAGAGACCAAGACACAAGGTATTTATCAACAAGTAGTCGTATTAAATATAATTTTAGAATTTAATAACTTGAGTTATTCTTGGTGAAGCCGTACCCAGCCAGATACATTGATAATTTTACGGGCTGTAAATGAGAATTACTAACAATATGCTTCTCAATTTAATTGGATTACAAGACGCCGCGTTGTCTTGAATGACACATGTAATTGTCTGATGATTGGTTTTAACATATTTATTCGTTCTCTCTTGTGACAGATGTCTTCTGGGGTAAATTGAGGTCTGCTGCCGAACAAAAGGTAAGCCTAAGAATTAATTAGCAATTTTCTAGCCTCTCCGAACCGAAGGAATTTTGTTTTATTATGCTCTCTTTCATCAACTCTGGTCATGCTCTTTAGTTGTACAATTTTGCCCTGAATTTGGTTTCTAGATAGCAGGCGTGTAGTTATCTCGATTCTTAAGTCTTTTTTGTGATCGAGAAACGGATAGTTATCTCGACACTCAAGTTTTTCTTGTGATCAAGAAAGGGGTTGTGAATGTTAGCTTTACGGTGCTACTCTTTGTGTAAAGGTTGTATCCCTATAAAAATGCTCCGTGATAGCACAGTAGTGCTTCTTTGCTGCCTTTGAGTCCTTGATCATTTACAAGTGGGCATATATGATGTATCGTCTTTAAGTCCAGGACAACCTTGTATGAATCCTGTATCTTCTTAGATAGCATGGCCATATTATCACAAACATGATTAATCTAATAAATAGAAAGTATACAAATTATATTTCCCTGATGGAGAGAACCCTCTACGTGATTGCCATAGCTTTCCGACTCATTGTTCGTATAAGAGTGCTTAGTTAATTTTTTACCAATCTAATTGAAACACTAGAAGTAACCATCTCAAAATCACTAGACATTGTAATGGTCTGATGAAGAATGAAAAATTTGATCCTCACTAATACGGCATTCCTTGTTATTTCGTTAATGTTATATGGTTCTATCTTTGCAATGGGTACAAGTTTGAACTTGTCTGCTAGTGTCCAGTTCAATTGCTGCAAGGCCTGCGACTAATTTCAGTTCGGTTTTGGTCTAGCATCAATTTTTTTCTGCACTTGCATTCTTACCCTACCCATACTATACATCATAATTCCCTCTTTAATTCCGTCTTGAACATCCTTATATTCTATGGGATTGTGCACAAATAAATTTGTAATTGTTGCAATATTATCTTTTTTTTTTTTTTTTTTAATGTGCGGCACACTAGTTGAATCAGAATCTGTATTTATGTTTTAGACAAGCTATGTACTTAAGACATGTCTCGATGTGTCTGAAGCATGCGGTGTAGAACTGCGTAACTTAGCTGCTTAGATGAAAGTCCTCATGCTTCCGCATAAAATGAATTGAAATAGTTAACCTATGTCCCACTGTCGAGCATTAGATACTGGTATGTCGGGTCATATAAAGAGTTGAAGTAGCATAGTTGATACGTTTAACCTTAATATCTCTTTATATCTTGACTGATCAACACTGGCGTCGATTACCAACAACAAACAGTCGAGTGTCCCATTAACTTTCTGCTTACTGGTTGTATAATTATTAATTAGTGCTTGGCATTCATCTGTAGGTTGGTTCGGCAGGGGCCGAGAAGTTCTGCGACGCGTTCCAGAAAATATATCACAAACTGGTATTCTTCTCGGCTTTTCTGTTTCTCTCTTTACTCCAACACTGTTCTCGCTTGTTATTCGTTTAGCCCTTTTTATATGTTTTGGTGCTTCTTATTGTAGGTGTATGAAGAATTAAGTAAAGAAGTCATCGAAAGCTACTTGAATTCGTCATAACATATTTCAAAGGATTCACCGGCCGGACTGCCTTGCTGCTGGCCGTACTGCCTTCTGTCAGCGAAATTCTATTTGCTGCAAGACACTGCATTAGCTTGAATGCAGACTCTCTCTTCCTGTAGCTTTATGGTCGATTTCATCTGTATTCTATGTATTCTTCCAGGACACTTTATATTGTTTGATTATACAAGTGCAATGTTCATTCTTTACATCATGTTACTAATAAAGAGTACATCTATGCTTGAAATAATTTCGGCAACATTGCAAACAGACCAAGGTGCATTTGACGAACTTATATGATACATAATGCGACTTGGAAAACCTAACCTCATTTCTTAAAGAACAGCACCAAGTAGATCCCAAACCCAACTAATTGTCTGTGCCGATACAACCACTTTGAAATACGTTGGTTAAAAATCCAAGCCCTAACTGAGATGAATGACTAGATCTCTATATGACCTGTTATAATTGCCAAGTCTATGGCGGAAATAATCATATACACACCACCCATTCGAGTAGCACATCTGAATCAGCTAAGGCAGGGAAAATAGCTGTTGGATAAGACGGACTGTGCTAGCATTCTTCATGTTGAACTTCTCAATGCCAGCCCCCATCTATCCGAACCAAATTAGCAAATGGTCATTTCACTTGGTGTGGCTGCCATGGCTATTTGAACCACCGCCATCCTCGGCCCCTATTTTTTGCGTTTTTGTCTTTGGCGATTGTATTTCTTGTTCAAAACTTGAAGATTGAGCAAATGGTCCAACTACATAACTTTTCACAGTAAGGTAGGATGCTATGGATTATGGAAGTAACTTTTCACAGTAAGGTAGGATGCTGAAGTTTTTATTGTGGCAGACTAATTCAACAAGGGTCACAGCAAAGTGCAAACCAGTACTGCCACATAGCTGTGCAATTGAACGCCATTATTAATAGAAATGCATCCAGGATTCAAGGTATCTGAATACAATATCGAAGGAGAAAAAAGGGATCACAAATGATTTAGTTCTCAAATGTCGATAAATGAGCTGCCCAAGCAAATTACAATCTCAAAGGAGCATTCTAGTATATAAGGTCCATAAAGAACATGACTCTTATTTTCTGATCACTTAACTTCAAAATCATCCGTTCAGACAATTATAGCTGCGATCAAACCACCGCAAAACCAGCAATCAGTTGTGCAGAGTTCCAAGAACGTCATCCTCCCTATAGAGATGATATCTACAACCAGTATTCACAGCACTCTTATCAGTAGGCTTATAGTTGAAAATCTTGAAATATCAAGTTTATATTCCAATTGAAAAAAACTCTACAGCGAGTCAAAACAAAGATAATTGTTCATCAGTACAGGACTATTTCTCAACATTTTTTATTTGTGCAAATAAGTCTAGAGATAATTTTGAGGCTGACGAAATTTCAACCCACATCATGAGCACAAACCCTCTTCACTTTACCGGCTAAACTACTCAAAATCTACACCATGCATAAGACTAGCATACATGTTCAGGATCTCTTTAGAAAAGAAGAAAAAGGACAAAAAGCCTTTGGATTTGAATGTGAAATAGCATTCTTTTTTTGAGTGAGTTGCTTCTTCAACCTAAAACCAAATAACATTTGGTTTAAGGCAAGCTCTATGGCAGTCTGGAAGTCGATAATTATGATCATGACTCGTGATATATCCACACATATCTAGTCTGAGGCAAAATGCTAAGGCAAAGTTTACCAAGACTTTTCTTAGTCACAAGACCACCACATCAATTTTCCACTAATTTTAACTATTTTTAATCGCTTCGACACACCTCAAACGTTGTACTTTATCCTCCGACTCCCCTACAACTTAACTTGATCACTCCACTTTTTTTTCAGCTTTAAAAAAAATTCACACATTGGAGATTTGGAGCTATTTACTGGATGGCATGCCAAAAAAGCATGTACCAAGACTCTAAGTCTTAAAGCGAGTCTTGAATTTTAAAGACACGACTTAAAACCTTGGTAAAAGTTTTATTCTCTATTGCAAGTCTTGAAACAAGACTCTCTATAATGTTACTTAAGACGTAGTAGAAATGCACTAGCCAACACCAATTCAGCCTTAACAGAATGAATATGCAATACAACTTCAGCATAGCAATATAGACTAACCAAATGCAACCTTAAAATCTCCAAGAGAGTCAAAACATTCATTATTCTCTGGCTGTAAAGAATCATTCTATCCTTCAATGCAATGCTAGACGATTTTTTTTGATTTGGGTCATTCATGATAGTCTCCGTCTATGTTGTTAACACGGCGCCCGTTTACAAGAGCTCTTAAACCTTAAGACTCTAGAGTAAGATTGTTGTCGATTTCTTAAGACACTAGAGCTCTTAAATCTTAAGGGTATCGATTGAAGAACATATTTACACAGGAAATTATCGAAAAAGATAACAGAAAGAGAGACTAACGTTTTATCTTCCAGTTTGAATTCTTGGCCACCATACTCAGGCAATAAAACAGTGTCACCTTCCTTAAGGCTCACCGGAATCACCTTCCCCTCATTAGTACGACTTCCGGGACCGACTGCTATCACTTTTCCCGAGTTTATCTGCGCATTACATTAATAACAACATCCTCCTTTATTCTTCCCATCATTCAAATTCAAATTGTACTACAATTCATTAAGGTAGTGTTTGGAAACACGGAATTAATTTCATTTTCACGATTTCAAACCCCAATAAATTAAAATGTTTAAATTCAATTCCAAACCCAATGTTCGTAAACCAAAGTTACCACTTACCAACATTATTACAATATTGCTGTTAATTCTCCCCATCATTCAAATTCAAATTGTACTACAGTACAATCCATTAAGGTAGTGTTTGGAAACACGGAATTAATTTCATTTCACGATTTCAAACCCCAATTTCGTAAACCAAAGTTAATATTGTTGGTAAAACTCGTAAATAATTAATCAATTAATTATGATTATACAAATCCATCTCACAGTATCGTGAATTATGTGAAAAGATTCAAACTTTATGCAAAGTTGATAAATTAATGAACATTCTACTTTACAAATTAATTCAATAAACCGCAGTAAATTCTGAATAATCACAAGATTATATAAATTAATAACAATAACAATAATTAATTATAGAAAAAGGGACCTTGGTAGAAGATTCAGGAAGCAGGATTCCAGCAGTAGTTTTAGTAGGAGCAGTGATTTTCTCAACCAAAATGCGATTCAATGTTGGTATTAATCTCTTTGCCATTGTTTTTCTATGAAAAAAACCCAGAAATAATTGATTTGAGTTAAAAAAATTGAGTGATTTGTTGAAGAACAAGAGTGATTATTATTACTCCTATATAAGTAGAATTGAGATGGTGTGATGAGCAAGAAATGAATGAAAGGTAGACTGGAGTACTAGAAGTTTCTAAGGTTGTTAAGGGTAGATTAGGGTTTATGTGAGATTTATGGAAGTACTTTGGTCCTAGAAACTTCTACTCCTAGTCTTATGGGCTCATCCTCACTTCTCACTTGGGGATTTGATTCTTTTGTTAGTTGGTACTGATAAACGGGTCAATTGGGTTGGGTTTGTATCGAATCGGGTTATTTTTGGGTCAATTATTATCAAGTTATTTATGGATAATAATCAGCGTGCAGCAATAAACATTCGGCTCGAGTTATACTGAATCGAGTCAATTCAGGTTCGGACGAAGCTTGGGACTAGAGTTCAGGTGATTCGGATAGGTCAATTTTATCGAGTGAGGTTTCAATTCTTTACCGCGACACTTATTTGAGAAAAGGGGAAAAAAAGTATTCTTATTACTAAGCGGTGTTATAGTATGAGATCGGCGAATGATAGTTTAAGACGCCTTCATAATTTTACTTTCGGTTTAATGGCCTATGCCACAGAGCTCTATGTATGGCACATGTATTGTAACACCCCACTTACTAGGGAGCCTTCATAAAGACCTTCCCCAGCAAACACGGTGCCACAGCCTCGGTTACCCGAGGTAGTAAATATCAAATCAACCATAAAGAAACAATTTATTAAAATGCTAGTTTA
>JAOWBH010008544.1:0-16374 GCA_028566215.1 Silene coronaria
TCGTAGGATCGTAAGATCGTAGGATCGTATTATGATCTTACCTTCAGAAATTTTCGATTTTGTAGGATCGTAAGATTCTAAAACCCTTATAGAATTGTAAGATCTAGGACCGGTTAAACATTTTTAGATCGTAAAGTCGTAGAATCGTATAATCGAATCGGGATTCTGACAATAATGGATAATATCCTCAACTCAATCTTTGATCACCATGGCTTCAGATCAAACTTGCTTTGACTTGACTATGTTCAATTAGCGACAACAAATCATTTCTACGCATTTATTGCCAGAACCTAATTCTAATACACCGCAAAGCACCTGAATTCATCCTTCATCCTTACATGAGTTACATCCTCCTAAACTCGTATTACCAATCAAATATACACTACATTTAAAAACTAACATCAACTCTTGTTTCAGACCAAGGTATTCGTCTTATTAATAATACGGATACCATATTCTCTGACAAAATACCCATTTAGGGTGAGTGGAGAAGCATATGGGGGGTCCCACCTTTGTCCCCTCTATCCATTCCCTCTCACAAACGACCCGTCTTAAAATTCGACCCGTCTTAAGCAAGACTTACTCAAAAACTAATATCCAGCCCACAATCTTAATATCTCAATCCAATTCACCCGGATCACTATACAATTTCAAGCACCTTCTCAGTCCAATTATATACCATTCAAATCCGATCCGATTTCCGCTCCGAATCAAATATACGTTCTTCTACCGAAAAAAAAGCGCGCCATTATGTAAACATATTCCACCTTCGTCAAACAGTCAAACCCCAATTACAATTCAAAAACACAATCCCTTCCAATCTTCCAAAGCTCCATACACAAACGGCTCTCATCACACTTCTCTCCACTTCTCACTCTCTTCATCAGTAAGAAAAATGCGAACTCGATTCCTAACTCCGAACTACTTCACCGCCGTCGCCGCAGCTGAAACCCTAGATTTCCTCCGCTTTCGTCTCCCTCCTCTTCCCGCCTCCGCCGCGCCGCCATCCGCCGTCGATTTGTACGACGAGCTTCTTCGCTCCGCCGTCGATTCGGTTTCCTGTGATGTTGATATTCACCTCGATAACTTACCTGTAGATGACGGTGCTTTATCGAAGTTTTACTCTGATGTTCTTCCTCATAACATTGATGTTGATTATCGCGATTTTTCGGAGGTATATTTCTGAATTGTTTAAGAAATTGAGATTGTTATACTTTTAGGCGTTTGATTATTGTTGATATAATCTATTGATTTTTAGGTTATTTTTGTTGTTTATGCTGTTATATGTTGGTGCGATAGATGAAAATTTTGATAATATGCTCTGATGTTATTCCTCATGGTATTGGCGTTGATTATGGCGGTTTTTAGGTCAATGTCGGTGTTTATTGCGGAATTGTTCATTTTCCGGAAGTATATTGATGAATTGTTGAAAAATAGAGATTGTTAGACTTTAGTTTGTTAGCGTTCGGCTGTCATTGGTATAATCTGTTGATTTTAGGTATATGTTGTTGGTGTTAGCAGCGGACTTGTTCAGACTTTTGAGGATGTTATACTGTAGTTTTGATAGTGTTGGTTGAGTTGTATAGTCTTTTGATTTTACAATTTTTGGCTGCTTTGTGTTATTTTGTGCTGGTCATGGTGGTTTTTCGGTCAATGTTGGTGTTAACAGCGGGAATGTTCATGTTCCTGAGGTATATTTCTGAATTGTTAACAGCGGAAATGTTCATGTTACTAGGTATATTTCCGAATTGTTGAAGACAGTGAGATTGTTAGACTCTAATTTGAAATAGTAATTTGTTAACGTTTGGCTGCCTGTACACCATGTTGATTATAGGTTTTTTGTGTTATTTTATGCTAACATGGGAATTGATAATTAATTAAATATGTAATTTAGTAAGATTCGATGTGTTATATACTCCGCATGTGTTAATGACTTAATTCTAGTTTTTCATGTCCAGTATATCAGTATCGAATGTGGCGGTTTGGTTCTTCGGTTTTTACACTGCAATTGTGACAATGTTCAAATTCAGGAGTTGAAACATGTTTCTGGCAGTATTTTAGGTTTTCTGATGACGTGCTTTGTGATTGCTGGATTTGATTTGTATACAAAGTTAAAGTTTGTGCATGTGTTTTGGTTAGGATTTTGGAGCTTAATAAACTGTCAATCTTAGGCATCAGATTATTCATTTCGAATCTTGTGTCCTTTCCAGTTCCGATTGACCATAAGCTGTGATTAACATGGTAAATTTATAGGAGTATTATTTTCTCCTAGTTACTCTTTCGAGTATATTTTAAAGTCTCTTTAGACATCAAAGCTGTACATGCAGTTGGAAGGAGTATGATATTTATTGTCTGTGAGGCTGTGATTGCCTGTTGATATCTAGGTTTTGTGTCTATTCGATTCCCTCGTGGTGTTGAATGAGATTAATTTTATTCAAGCATTTATATCGCATGTTCGGTTTGTATCTCTAACCGTTTTGACTTATTGCTCTACATGTGATTGCCTGTTGCAGAGTGAAGCTGATTCACGTTGCACAAGAAAACCAGCTCAAAGCTGTTCAACTTCTCATTCTGAATCCTTGGACAACCAATTTTCAGAGGTAGGCAAAATTAGTGGTAACTTGATTTAGCCTTAACGGCTATATCGTTTCCACCATTTCACCTTTGTTGGCTGTCCATCAGGAGAGTAAAGAGGCCACTGGAGGTGATAAGATTCAGAATAGACCTGAAATTGTTCAGTTTGAGATTCCAGAACTGAGCCTAGATGTGGTAATTGACCTCTTAATGTTTGGAGACCGTCTTTGTTTGTTTATGTTACAGGAATATTTTAGTTCATGACTACATTATTTTCTTTTGTTGTTTAATACAGGAGAATGCTTGCTTGTCAGAGAAAGAGAACAATCTTTTTCTGTCAGAAGTTCACGCGCGTGAGGATAACTTGGTAACACAACTGTACTAGCTTGTTTATTATTGCTTATGTATTATTGTTTGCCTTCACGGATATGAATATGATCTCTGTTTTGCCTTACTTGTCGTATCAAGAGATAGTTGCTTGTGTTATGTGTGTTTAATGTGTATCTAATGAAAGAGTGGCTGCAGCTATAAGCTAAAGATTGATAATACCATTATTCTGATTTAAATTTATTTGAAGTAGAACTGCAATAATGTATATTTAGATTTGGTAAAATGCCATTTATGTCATTTATTTGCTGGATCCAAGGTAAAATGCCTATTCTCTGAGAATTCTGACTTCTGACACATTGTATAACATATTCTAGCACTGAAACTACAACAGTGATTAGGACATGCTTAAAAATTCTGACATTTAGTCTACTGACCATGCATGAAGATATACTAATTAACAGGTGAATCGCCATTCAACCTTCTTAATGGAGTAAACATGTTCTCTTGGATTTATATATTGTTTGATTCTTTTGCTGCTTACTTAATCTGCCTATTTTTTAGTTTCATATGTATTTTCCGAACCATTATTGCAGGAAATGCCCAATCTCATACCAATGGATCAATTAGATCTTGATTCTAAAGACGCCGTGTATTCAGTGGAGACTATTTGTCAAGAGTATGATCTGGCCCAGCAGCTCCCAATACCCGAAGATGTTGATCTTTTGCTGAAAAATAGCCACCCCTGTGAATCCTGTGATACCGTGTTTCCTCTTCTCGAAGTTGATGAAACTGGTGCTGTTGATTTCACACGGTTTTGTGTGGAAGATGAATGGCATTCTCTTGTAGTCACCATGGAAGAACATCATTCTGCAAGTCATGATGATCTTGAACTAAGCTGTCAAAATTTACTTGTTTCAGTAAATACTGACATTTTGGAACAAATTTCTGGTTGTCACACTTCAAAACTTCCCCTTGAGTTTTGTTTGACAAGCCTGGATTTAACTGTAGATGCTGATTTCTTACAACTTATCGAAGATCCTTATAGCGAGAGCAAAATTTGGACAGAAGATTCTTCTTCTATTCCCTTCCATATGTCTATTCAATTTGAGGAATTCAAGATGCTTGATCCAGACCCCTTTGATATTTTTGACGCACTTGCCGTTCCTCAGATAGCCAAAGAACCTAAAACATGTGATCATTTGCTTAATAGCAATCAACTTTTCAAATGTTTTGACGAACTCATAGTCAGTCCAGAGCTAGCGATTATTGATGGCACGTTCACGTCACTGCCTGTACCCACTCTTGTTGATGATGAAAAGACCTGGTCAGTTGAAACCATTGTTGATACCGTGCTCGCTGAACTTGAACAACTGCCCTTCTCCACATCTGATGAATTATACTTGGATTGGTATCTTTTAGGAAACGATAAATACAATGGTCATGTCAACACTGAAATTGAGAAAGTATTCAGTGACATTGATGATTATACAATAAAAACCAATTTGGAGCCAAGTGACTGTGGCATTGTGCTGCTTGAGTTTCTCTTATCTGAATACTCTTTGGATAAGGTGGGTGCCATAGAAGACAAGCTGGACATACCCTCAGGACAAAGCTGCACGGAAAATCAGCGAGTCAATCACACTGCAACAAAAAGGTTGTTAGACATTGACGACTGTCAGTCTATGGGAACTAGAGTTAAGGTTCCAGAAGCAGATGTTCACAAGGTTGCATCTAGCAACTTATCTGATGATGATGATTGCCAAATCATAGAAAATTATCAACTACCGAGAGATGGTGAGCATGGGAAAGTGGCTTCGTCTTTTCAGGTAATGCCTCAAGTCAACGATCTTGACTTTTTCCTTAACCCGAGAAAAGCTGCCTCTGGTATGAGAACAGATCAAAGACTTCAGCCACAAGTTGCTAATTTCATGCTTTCTGGAGGTCCTAATAAGAAAGCAGTTGGAGAAGCAGTCCCATCGAGTAGTATTAACATGCAGCAGTGTAATATTCAGTTGCATAGGGTTATGTTATCGGATTATATCCTCATCCTCATCGACAATCTTCAAAGAACTTACTTGGCAATGATTAGAGAGGATACGCAACTAAGCATGGCAAAATCTGCAGTTACCGATTCTGATGACATGAACTTGCTAAGAATTCAAGAGCATACACTAATGGATCACATGAATAGATCCTTAAAACAAAAATCTTGCATGGGTCATAGGGATGATAAGGATGTGATATGCGTTACACTATGTGCTATTAAACGTATGGCATGGTGCCTATGTTTTTATGGTATCTATAACCTCCATATCTTTCTGTGCAAGTTAATTGAAAGCCTGCCTTTTCTGAAAACAAGGTTGTTCTCTATTTATACCTTGGTTGAGGATGCTAAATCAATAGCTGATAAAGAGCTAACCAAGTTCCATCCATCACTAACAACTATCAAGGAAATTTTACGACAACACAATAATAGGAGTGGCAAAATCTTGATTCTTGCTCAGCCAGATTTATGGAGACCACTGAAGATGCTTCTTAGTTCCATGAACATCTCATGTATTGAAGTAGATCTGCTCACTCGTGGCTATCAACCAGATCTAAGTTATGACTTATTTGCTGGTGGGCGAAAAGATCAGACACAGATAGCATGTGCGCTTGTAAAACACGAGTAAGTTTTTCACAAAAAAAACGGTACCTATTTGGTAGAAGTATAGGCGTGGTTTACATTAATCATTAATGTCTCATTTCATAGACAAAAATCACAGGAAATGATCGAATCTATTGCATGCATGCAAAAACTAATTAAATAGAGTCCATTCTTATCATGTCATGGATTTGTTTATCTCATCAATATTTTAAAGATTTGTACAACCTCTTTTTGCTCACCAATCACGTATAATGCATTAATGTTGCTCTGATCATTAATCATTTGTAAGAGTTTAATGTGTTATTTTTGCTTCCTTAACATCAGGCATATCTCTCCATCTATTCTGAAGCAAAAATTTGACCTCATTATTGAGTGTGGAGCCCCATGTGGTGTATCCAAACTTTCAACACTTCATAGTGAGCACATTGGCTCGCAAACCCTTCACTTTGTGAAGATTGAGCTTGATGATGTTGCCCGAGCTCTCTGTGAAGGTGTCAATGTTACGCCAGGTGATGCAGATACAATTGTAAGTCTTACTGTCGATGACAACTCTTGAGGCCTTTTTCTGTTTGTGAAATTCAAATTCCTTTGATATGTAGCTGACATGCTGCTAACTTTTATTTTATTACCGAGTATTTTTTTTAATCTTACATGTTTTCTTAGCATTCGTCATGATGTTTGGTTAGACAGTTCTCTACTTGACTAAAACTTCCTGTCACTAGTACAAAAAGAAATGTTTAGATAGTACAGCTATATGGCTTACTCTAAAATGCTGAAGTTTGTCAAAATTGGTATTTGAAGGTACCCTCCTCTTTTTGTTTGTGAAAATATGGCAGGGTGATAAACTATTTTTCTGATCTGTCTATGCAAATTATGGTATGATGACTTTCAAGGGAAGATGCTTTACTCAATTTCCAAGTTTACTGGAACTGCAACTAGGCTAGAACACCTAGCTTGGGCAAGGGCTGAGGTTAACTTAGACGGTTAGACTTATGTGGAGATAAATTTGTCACCTCTCAGCGTTCATAGCTTAGGAAGTGAGGGTGTGAGATTACTAGTTTTGAATAGTTTCAGTGGTTCCTGTTGCCTTAAACGTTTAACTCACACCATTTGAGCTGTCTGCTCTTTTTGCCCAGTAACATCATAACATGTCTGTTTTGTTGGAAAGCAGAGTTACCCGTGCATACATTTTATTATTCAGCATTTTGACTATAGGTAAGCAACTGGCAAATTTGACACCTTCCGACTCTCATTTAGTACTAATGACGTATTAAAACTCCATATTCGCTCTTAACCAGAGTGCTCGTAATTCATATTTTTCTGAAAAGCTGATACACTCTTGATTTAATCAACAATTAGCAGTTAAACGGACTGCTGAACTTCGGCCCCCTTGTAGAGAGCTCCAATGTTGCAGCTACTGCTTCAGCTGGCGGAAAATGTGACAGTTTGTCACTGCCTGTTCGTCAAACAGCTCAAGAATCTGAAGCAGTTCAGGCTTCTGACTTATCATTCCCAGATATGGTCATCATTGTTAACACTGAAAACTTTGATAAAGAGATGATAATATCCCGAAGAGGCACCTATCAAAAGATCCTGAGTATGGAGAAGAGGGGAGTACAAGTTGTGGAGCGCGATTTGATGCTGCCCATAGATATTATACTTGATGCTGTGACGTGCATTGTGTGGTATGACTGCAAAAATATTGGAAAGAAAGCTAGTGCTGAAGATGAGGGCTCATCAAGTGTCCCACTTTGCATTGAGAATATAGCCACAAATGTGTTGACATCTCTCAGCTTCACATTCACTGCCTCTGTTCTGGTAAATCATCTTGGCCTATATGAACAACTTCTGAATATTCTGAATCCGCTGTTTTTGTGAAAGAGCTACTTTGTATGAAATAGTGTAGCAACCCCAGTCCCTAAAGACGGAGAATTCTACTACTCTGGCTTTAATTTAATGCAATTGTTATTTAACTAGGTTTTTGAAGGCGACAGCAACTTCCTTGGTACTGTAATGGAGTCGGCAGATGAACTCTATGCTGCGGCAGCAAGTCTGGGCATTAATATACAGATCTTGTATTCATTTTCGTTTGAGTTGACTGATGAAATTATCTTGAATTATATTGGACAAGCCAGGAATTTATGTAAAGGATCACTTCCTACACTGCCTGAAACAGAGACACATGTTGAATCTTTCCTTACCAGGTCTCCCTCTATCAATCCGCTCTCAGCACATGCAATCATTTCTTGTGGATGCATGCTTTTAGAGTACCTTGAATGGTCGAGTGATTGCAGGATCCATGCGCTCAGAAAATATAATCTGCCGGAGGAAAGTATCAATCTTCTTACTGTCCTGTTCAAATATGGAGAACGAGAAGAAACAAAGTCTGGACTGACAGACTGTTCTTCCTCGGTGTCATCCCCTCCTGATTCAGGAAAAATTACCCGCAAAGTGAACTCAGTAGACAGAAAAAGAAAACTTATTCCAAAACCCTCTGATACAATGCATGACTATAGAGGTATTATGACATCTGATAAATGCATTGAAGAGCTGGATTATTTTGAGAGTCCTTCAGATTCAAAGGCACCAAAAAGTCCCAGGATTTCCCTGGAAAAGAATCTGCCGGGCTTCTTCATGGATGAAGAACTCTTTGGTGGTAGAGATAGACCACTTGCTAGTGCAAATATGGACCCTTCTAAAGCATGGCCTGAATCAAATGATCCTGTGAGTGTAAGAGTCCCTCAATTTAGGGATCCCTTTGCTAAATCTACTTTACCTGTAAATGATTGTTTTGGTGAGCCAAATTTGGGTAGGGCGAACGAAATCAAACAAAAAGGGTTTGCTATAGACATACTTCAGGATCTACATGAAGATTTTGTGGGTGAAGTTGTTGACATTTATGACAAATCCCCTTTTGATATGGACATTCATCAAGCTGAGAGAGCAGTTAAGTCTTCTGCAGTGGGCTGTGAGGCTGTTGAAGATCATACTCCTGGAAGTAGTAAATTGGGGAGAAAATTATCATTTGATAGCAGCACTTATATGAACTTTCCAATGGTTGATGACTTGAAAGCTAGTTGTGGACTAGAAGATAACAGAGAGTTGAGACCAGATAATGATTATGGTGGTGTGGACTACAACTGGGGCAGCAATGATTTCAAGCCCCAACAGGAGCAAATTAGGGCAGGCTTATTCGAAAAGTCTATGAAAAATTTCAGAGCCTCATTATTAAAAGAAAAGTTTGTGCCTTCCCTTGGTGAAACACCGCTGTCCAAAGCTGTTCATTCAGCAAAATTGCAACAGGGCTCACCTTGGACAATGGAGTTTCTTAACCGGATCAAGGAAAAGAGACGGTTGCGTCAGCAGAATCAGCCATGGGACACATCTGTTCCCCTATCTGGTAATCATAAGAATATCTCAAAAGGTACAAAGAGAAGAAGTCCATCAATTCTCGAGTATTACAAATACCAGGGAGGAACTCATGATAACACACCTAGGAAGTTGACTCCGCAGAGATTGCAAAAGCAACATGGGCAGCTGAGCCAAGAGAAGCCTTCGGGATTGCGCCCTACATGGACTCCTGTCGATAAAAGAGCAAGACGGGTTTGTATCTCATCTCGTAGTTCTGTTTCTAATTTTATACTTTCTTCTCCTTAAAGTCTGCTCCTATAACTATTCGATGCAGAGTCTATCTTTTGCAACTAGTGGAGCTGGAGGCCAAACGAAGCTCGTTTGGAACGAGAATATCGCACGCAGCCAGGACAGCAGATTTTCCAATTGAGTGTGATATCACGCAATGTATCTAAATAACTCTTTATTATGTTCTGGTAAGCTAATACAGGTTGGTCTTGATTATTATAGCAAGTTTGCAATATGCTGACTATATTAGTAGTTGGTTGTGGCTGTTTTCAATCGTATACGAAGTCCGTTATACACCAATATACTGCATACTGCATGATGCTTGGCTCCTCTTCGATCTCTTCCCAGAGGAAGGTTGAGTCTTGATTTCGAAAACCAAGTTACTAAACTTCTACCTTTTATTCAATCACCTCATGCCATCATAGATATGACCTATGGCCAAAATCGAGCTCTCTTTGTGCATGTAACTTTAGCGTCCCTGCTCTTTGAGTAGCCCGTGTTTGCATACGTGCATTTTAAATCCAATGCAACCTTAACTCATTTTATGCTCTCCGTCTGTCCGTCACTTGAATTTAGGACTTCCATTGAACTAATGCAGCTGAAATTTGGCTGTCTTCATAATCACACATTGTTTAATACAGAAAAATGTCTGACTAAGCTGGCTTCACTTCTCTTTATTGTGAAGTATCAGTCATTCTGTACAATTCTCGACACAATTTTCATTTTGGGCTGTTAAAAAACACTCCTTTGTACTTATGGGAAGGACAGGTTGTGTACATTTGTTTCTTCTCCCTGCCGTTTGCAGGATCTTGAGGCACTTTTGTTGTGTCATTCTCAGTAATTTAATAAACAATGGCCTGCGTATGTGAGAATATGTAGTCACATAATAAATGCCTTTGCATGGCATTGCGAGGTTAAAAACACACTCTCTTTTGCAAAAGCCTATTTGGAATTTTTGATGTTTCTCTTTTGTTTTTTTGAAGCTTATGATCTGTTACTGTAGATATTGGTTGATCTGATTAGGTGTCAAAGTGGTCGATGAATAAGGGATGGTTATGACCTTCTCTGGTACCCCATTCTTGTCCGATATGAGAATTTTTGCTTCTGGCCATTCACAAGCTGTTTCCTTCCACTTCTGACGTCGGCAAGCTCCATGCTCTGAATACTTCTGTTTTTTTAATCCCATCTTCTGTTGACTTGTTCTTCTTTAGTAATGTCGCCTCCGATAGTAGATCAGTTGTAGAATCTATCTTTCTTCTCTGTGCAGGTTTTTGTCCTGACCAGATATTGAAATTATGATATATGCATTAAAGTATCTTGTCACTTTATAAGAACACGAAAACTAGGAGTTAGTCTTATTTAGATGTATAAACTGACCTTTCTGCTGTTGTTTCATTGCTTTATTCAGTAAGGTCTTCCTTAGAAATGCTGATTGCCTGGATTTCTTCTTCTGTTGTGTTTTTCACCTTTTACTTTTACTACATTTTCAAAATATTCTGCCTGCTTAATTGCCTGTGGGCTATGGTTTGAGAAAATTTGTTTAATGAAAATCTCCTAGAATTGTGTCTTGTTACATCATTATATTTAAGGCTCTAGTGAGAGACTATGAAGTTTGTGTTGCTATGTGAGGTAGGATAAGCGTAGTTAAATCGGTATGTAGCTAAAATATGTTGTTCAATTAGCTTTCTAAACCACTAGAAATGCTAACATGAACAGGCACATATGGAATTGTTTTCACTAATTTTATTCCAATTTGACATATTCTATACCAAATTGGCCAAAGGTCACATTGTTAATTGCTAAATACCAATTAGACAAAAGTCACATATTCTATACCAATTTGGTAGTATTTTAGCTAGAGGTAGATATTAAAAGTCCTTGCTACATACTGGTGATTAATGACTGAAGAAGACACACGGACCTTGGAGGAGCATGTGGGTATCTTCTGCCAATTGGTCGTTATTAAATATGGGTCCTCATTTATGGCTGTGGGACCTTTTCTCCTCATCTAAATACCCCCCTTCAAAATCTGACGGCCAAAATAGCTAATTTTGAAGACGGCCAAGACAATAAGTCAATAGCAGCAAGTCCTGATTTCATTTGCTTAGTGAGTAGTTGCTACCAACTACTAAGGAAAACGAGAAGATATAACCCGGGTTTTGGATAAACGACCTACACATCAGCAACGTCTCTGTTCAATAAACAATAGCTGATATAACAGAGGAAAAGGAAAGAAGTAAAAACGTTGAAGGATGGCTGGGGCAGTGAATGCAACACCGTTCACTTATGTGGTTCACTTGTTGGCCGTGGTGGCAGCGGTGATGGTGTTGGTATGGTGTATAAGCTTCAGAGGTGGCTTGGCATGGAATTCGTCCAACAAAAGCCTCATCTTCAATGTGAGTTCTTTCTGCATTTCCTAACATATACTAGCTCAGTCACAAAGTACCATGTCCTTTTTTTTGGCGGTTCGATTGCCGTTTCTGTTGACTTTCTGTGTTTTCCTTACTCTGAAAATGTCCGCTCATTATTGCTCAATTGAATACGGAGTATCCTTTGCTTGATTCCAATATGGATACATGATCATAATTCAGTAACACAGCTTTTTTTTATAATGAAATCCATTAAAAAGTAAATGGGAACGGAGTAACTTCCTTTGGAAAATCTTCTTATCTATAGTAAAATTTATAAGCGTCTGACTTAGCTGCCTGATCGTGTTGAACATGACTTTGCTGAGCGTTTTGCTTTGACTTTTAGTAAATTACAGATAGTTTTATTGCTTTAATGAATTAGTTGCCATTTATCAAAGACTCATAGGTTGCTTACAAATTTAGATTGGTGATGGAGGGCACAAATTTATTTCCCACCACACATAAGTACATAACTTTAATGTCTGATTATCAATCTTTTACTTCTTTTTTTTTCTAATAATATTTGAAGTGTGAAATTTTTTTTGTTTGAAATTAATATTTAGTACACAAGTTGAAAAACCCTGATTAAGTTCATTCAAATTTCGTTATGAATAACTGCCAACAAAAAAATTTCTGTTATGAATCTGGTTAGCCTTTCGTGAGTCCAATAATATGCTAAGAGGTACAACTCTACGGATATTACTATAATACAAATCGAAAGTTACTGTAGTAAAAACTAATCTTTGTAGCTTAGAATGTCAATTAAGCTTCGTACATGAGTTATAACAAAGTAGAAGTTTCATTATTGAGTTAAAACTACCTGTCAAATTACCCTACACTGGTGTTTGGTTGTCTGAGTTGAGGCCCCATAAACTGTTGATGAGGCAATAAGTTTTTCACGTGTTTCTGGAGCTCTCCTTGAGCTAATAGTCTCCATCAAGATATGAACAGCCAATTGAATTTGACCTTTTGGAAATGTGTAGATTGGTTATATGTTGTTCCTTGATTGTACCAATCCTTGGCAGATATTTATATAGAAACAGGCTGAAAATACATGTGCATACGTGTTTGAATGATTTTCATACACTATTTAGTGTGTCATTTTGAAGTGGCTACACTTTGGTCAGTTATGAAATAATGGACGTACAATGCAATTCTAAACACTAATTTCATGTGAGTCACCGGAAAGAACATTTACGTGTCTAGCAACATTTGGGTAAGAATGTAAGATTGTGTACATTCGATCCCCTTAAGGCCTTACCTTGCTAATCGCGGAAGGCCTTGAGTACTATACTACTATAATAATGTTGTTGGTATGTGTCGGAACCTGATACATGTTTAAAAACGCGTCTTTTATCACAGTATGTTTTTATGATATTGGAACTTCACATAGACGTATCGTCAGTATACAGTCAGTCGAGGCTGTAAAAAAATATGTTGGTATTTTAAAGATAAAAGCAAGACATATTATCACTCGTCAAAATGTCTTTTATATCAGGCTTTGGTGGGTACAAGGTAGTATTGGACTGAATCTAGACTGATTCTTGTGCTGCAATTGAACTATGTTGCTTTGTAAACCCCCAGAAAATATCTTTTTCATCTCATCATGTTTGGTTTTCTGCTGCTGTCATTATCCGACAGCAACTAAATTGACCTTTCTACAATCTCCAAAAATATTACTAACTATGCTGCTTGTATTGATTGAAGTCTATATCCATCTAATATCAACAGTAGTTTGACTATATTAAATGTACATGTTCTACACACACACACAAAAAAAAAAAAAAAAAAAAAAATTGTCCAGCCAAGTGCTCACTTATGCGTACATAACTCAGAAATCAAGTTTAAATTGTAATTTTAGGGTGATGGGAAGCATGATATCTTCATGAGCTTAGATGTTGGACATAATGACGGAAAAATGAGGTGTTACTTTGGTGTATAGTACTCCGGATAAAATGACTCTGGAAGAACGAGGGACTATGTATTCTGTATTGCATTTTTTTCAAAAATTTTTATACTTAAATGTATTTATCTCCTTCCGAAATTATATATGAAGTTGTAGTGTTGGAAATATGTTCTGAACAGCTGCCAGGAACCTCTGATAATAATTGTAATGTTTGTATATGTTGTTTGAGGCTGGGAGTGATTCGGCTTTGCACATATTCCTGTTTGTATTGACACTCCAATTGCACCATCAGATTCAAAGTTGATTAGGATTTAGGAGTATATTTTAGTGTCAAACTCACACCAGACTGTTTTTTCTTTTGGCAGATACATCCTGTTCTTATGTTAATTGGTTTCATCATAATTGGAGGCGAAGGTATCGTTTTGGTTATAAGGCTAATAGTTATACCATCTCCACCCCATTGTTTGTTATTGTCCCCATTTGACTTTTGTGATCAACCAATGTCAACTTTGACCATTAATTTCTTCAAATATAGGTAGAGATATAATGTAAGATTTTGCCATATTTTATTTAACAAAAAACTGTTGTCATAAAGATCGTATATAAAAAGTTGCAGTTATTGTATATATTGTGAGGACATATCAATAAAAATCAGTATCATTTGAGCATGAAGTCAAATGGGGACTATAATTGTGATGGAAGGAGTCTATTGTTAATCTCCTGCATAACTAGTGTCTGTCATTGTCTTACACCCACTAAACTTAAAATGCAGCAATTGTAAGCTACAAGTCTCTGGCATTGAAGAAAGAAGTGAAGAAAGTGATTCATTTAGTACTGCATGCAATCGCATTAATACTCGGCATTGTTGGCATATCTGCTGCATTCAAGTTCCATAATGAGAGCTCAATCCTCAACTTATACAGTTTGCATTCCTGGCTTGGGATTGGGATAATTGTTCTCTACGGAATCCAGGTAAGCTGCTCTAGTTACTAGTTTATTTTTTCTATCTTGCATGCAAAACAGTTTTCCAGTATATTAGTGTAAGTTGATCAGGCTGCATAGTGAACCACTTTACCTGAAGACTTCTTAATTGATGGATGGTCATCAGTAACTCAGTATCACATTGCATTTATGACAAAGCATTAAAAAACTGCTAGAAGACTTTTCGGAAAATGACGAAAATCGATCCCTGATTACTCACTGACTCTTGCTCAGTAGAAAGCTTTCAGAACCAAAACAGAGCAGAATTCAGGGTGTCCAACAGTCCGGACTCCTTTGTGTTTTTTGCTTTATGCTGGCCTTCTGGATTTGTCACTCAGTCACATGTGTATGGGCAAAATGGGCTTCATAGTGTTAGCTCAACCATTTATTGAATTATTGGTTTAACTTAACACAGGCAGTAAGTCTGATGCTGAATGCTGAGGATAAATACTTGCTTATAAGTTATAAGAGATAGCTCAGCCCTTATCTTCAGACAGCTTACTTTAGAGCACATTTTTGGGAAAATGAGATAGCGTCACTCGCTTATAGGCTATAGCTTACCCTTATTTTCAGAAAGCTTACTTGATATAGCACGTTTCATGGCTGAAAATGAGATAGCATCACTCGCTTATTCGCCATCTAACATGTTCACTATCGTGATGGAGAGAGTGGTAATTGCATATTTGCATTACCTGGTCAGAACTCAGAAACCAAACATGTAAGAAGATAACGATTACCATCTCAGTGGATTACAATTTTACCTCCCCTTTTACGGTACATAACTACATCTGTATGGCATTACTAAAATTTACTCCCACCTTATAAACACCTATCATTTGCTGACTCTCCTCTGGTCAATTGGATTCTGTAGTCTTCAACTTCTGCTCAATGATCTTTAGAAAAAGAGAGCATCTAGGTGGACAAAAAGATGCATGTGGATTACCGGTTACCTCTATGCTTGTTTGCCTAAATAGAAGGGTAGGAAGTAGGAACCCAAAGGAACGACCAAAAAGAAATTGTAAAGAATTCAAAGCAACGAGGAAATATACAACTGCATAACACAGTTGGTATATAATCTTGCTCACGTCAAATTACTGCATCCTTCCCTGCTTGACTATGTTTTCTGCATCTATGATCTCGGTAATCTTGACACTTGGCTTATGTGGCCATAGTGGTGTCTGTATGTGCGACACAACAGCACTCAAGCTCTCAAGGATATGGTATGTAATCGGTACTCATCTACTCCACCTACCAATCCGACACTTCATCTCAATGATTAAAAAAGAGAGGCTCGAATGCTTATTGCCAATTTGAGAAATGTGTGAAGCATTTTTGCAGGACAGCTATTTTAAATCTTATTGTCTAGACATCATTATATTTTATTTTAGAGAACTCTAAAATTACTCCTTCAAATTTAAAATTTTTTGGTTTGTTTTGAAGACGTGTTTCCGTGCTCGTATCTTCATTTTAAATCAGTTTGTGTGTCTAAAAAGTTGGGTCATATCAAGTTCGAGCTGTCCGACTTTTGGAAATGTCCCATCTGATTTCCATCCATGAGGCTGAGCAACATAATCTATAATCGATAGCTATATTGATCTTATCTTATAACATTGATTCTAAAATGGTGATACTGTTTTGCAGTGGATATATGGATTCATAATTTTCTTCTACCCGGGAGGACATCAATCCGTGAAAGCCGAATCACTTCCCTGGCATATCCTGTTTGGGATGTTTGTGTACGTATTAGCTATTGCAAATGCAGCCATTGGGTTTCTAGAAAAGCTTACTTTCCTCGAGAGCTCTGGCCTTGCAAAATTTGGCCCAGAGGCATTCCTTGTCAACTTCACAGCCATTGCCACTATATTATACGGTACCTTTGTCTTGTTTAC
>JAOWBH010008655.1:0-16372 GCA_028566215.1 Silene coronaria
GGTGAGAGGTACCACACGGCACAAGGAGAAAAAGAGGAGGAGGAAGAATTAGTTTCAGGGTTTTGTGGAAATATGTGAAAAAGAATGTAAGAGTTTGATTTCCCCTCCTATTTATAGAGAAGCTCATGAGTTTAATTCCAAGCTTAGGCCCAAAACTCCACTCATTACTACTAATCACACGTGAAACCCATAACAAAGCGGGTTTGCACCGAATCTCGAGCTAGATTAGCCCATTAAATTATAGAAGGATATTTTTAAATAAAATACGGAATATGGAAAAATAAATTAAATAATTATTTTACGGAAATTCGGGGTGTTACATTAACAATCCCGAAAAAGATGTGTCAGTTAGAAACACTAATAGTAAGAAAGAAATTTGGTGGGAGAAACCTATAAATTGTTTTCTTAAGCTAAATTTTGATGGAACGAAAGTTGATGAGAATAAAGCTTCTTTAGAAACCTTTATAAGAGATCTTAATGGTAAAGTCGTCTTGTTAGAAACAAAAAAGTGCAGGTCTAATAGTATTCTTGTGGCGGAAGCTCTCGCTTTAAAAGAAGGTATTGTAGCAGCTAAATACTTGGTAATCTCAAAGTTAATTGTCGAAGGTGATAATTTATGTATTATCAACTCACTCCGCACACTTGGCAAATTCCGTGTTTTTTTTGAGAAAGTGATAATTAAACTAACAAAGTTGCTGATTTTATAGCTTCTATTAGACATTCGTGTCCAACTCTCCCGAGATGGTTTGAAAGTTGGTGGCTTCAATTTACCTCTCTCATTCGAAATGATGAGATAAGTTGGTAATACCCTAAATAATCTAATTTTCTTATCTTCCAATCTTGTGTTGGCCTTTGATGATGAATAAAGTAAGTTACGTTTTGTCCTCCAATTTTTTTTTTTACTTAACTACTATGACCCAGTAAAAAAATTCGACCGTAAAGGAGAGGGAGTTGGTGGAGACGGAAATAACGAAGGGTGATGACAAAAGAAAAAAACTGAAGAATCCAGGAGAGCGGCAACAACAACGACATCTATCTCGTCACATTTTCAACCAATTTTTCTTAAAAATCATTTTCATCCCTTTATTCTCATACATGAATCAACAAGATTCCATACAAACCCTAGAAATTTGACTATTAATTAAACAACATGGAGATGAAGATAGAGAACGGTCCGAGGACAACAATGGCGGAAGATGAACAACGACGTCGTTCTACAATCCAACCTCCCACGAATCCAATGGTGACGCCTTTGTTGACTGATCTGTATCAGTATACCATGGCCTATGCTTACTGGAAAGCTGGCAAACATACTGAACGCGCTGTGTTAGTTTCTTCTTCTCTTTCAATCTTTTTTTGTTGTTAATTTTAATTATTATTTGATGATTTGAGTGATTTTAATTGATTTTTTTTAGTTATTCGTCATCTTTAGTCATTTCGATTATGTAATATTTGTATGCGTTAATGATTGGTGTGATTGATGAGGCTTTAGTGGCGGAACCAGGATTTGGAGTTAGCGGATGACGTTTAGGCGGTAGTGAATGCGGTTGATTAACTTAGAAAAGGATATCTTAATTTTTTAACTAAAAATGCGTGAGCTTTCCCCTCGCTCCACCATGAGCAAAATTAAAATTAATGTTGCGTTTTGACTGTAATTTCATTGGTGGGCAAGGCGTGAAGAACATAATTAATAACGCTTATGTAGAGATTTTTGGTAAGAAGCACACACACAATAATAATGATAGAAATCGGTATAATTAAGGACATAGAATTTACGAGGTTCACCAAAAATGGATACATCCTCACTATAGCCGCACTAGGAATTTTTTCAATCACGCATATAAATCCAACAATGAAGATATGAGGATGATAGAATGATGCCTTCATCTTCTTTTATAGCTAATGACAAGTATAACTCCAAGAGGCTAATAACTACATGAAACATCTCTCATTCATGTTAGTGATCAATGAAGCACGTTTCATTGAGTTGAAATCGTTCAAAGAAACATACTACTCCATGATGGTGGATATTAATTCCAACAGTTTAATTATGTATTAAGAGTTTGTAGGATTGTATAATTGATTATCCTTTAGTTACAGGTAGAACTGTGTTCATATGGGTTGTTGTTGCTTCAGTTTTTACCAGGGAACACGGTTGTTGCTGGGCTGTATGTTCTAATGTCTGGAGGATTTATGTATTTGAATGATATTGTTTGTTCTAATGTCAGCACACTAAGATGAACTAGAAAGTCACCATTTTATCTGTAAAACCATGATCGAAAGAGACTTATATCCATACCGTAATCTTAGATAGTAACTAATATCTGTTTTTTAGATCCTTTTAACACCTGGCTTTACAATATTTACTTGTGTAAAATATTTTGCATGAGTATATGTGAAGATGAACTTAAATATCTTGGATATCAATATGTATCATTGTATCTGGCATCGGAACTTGGAAGTAGGTCCGGGTGGTGAGGTGGTGCCTTGGTGGCTCTTTGTTTGAAATTGTTTCTCAATTATGGGCCAAGGATCCAGATCAGCACCCGCCTGGATAACATATTGTGTTCATACAATTTCTCTAGTGAGATTGCTTATAGAACCTATGGAGTCTTGTTCTAAAACCAATTGGCATTATGCGGTGTTGCTCATTAGGATGATAAACAAGTCCCCAGCTCTTATTATTTCGATGACATGTGGTTTGTCTAAAATCAGGCATATGACATTGGTGTGTCTGGATATATATTGTGTTATTAATTTTTTTTGTTATATTCTGGATTCTGTCTTTTAGGTTTGATCTATTTTTCCGAAGGAGCCCCTTTGGTGGTGAGTATACAGTCTTTGCCGGTCTAGAAGAGTGCATAAGATTCATAGCCAACTTCAAGTTTAATGAGGAGGATGTTACTTTTGTTAGAGACGCTATGCCTGGTAAATGTGAGGTAAATACCACTGAATACAATAGATTTTTTTTTTTTTTTTTCTCTAATCTAAATTCATGGTAGTATGAATAAAAATCCTTTATGTATTGCTAACACAAGGGCAAAGTTGTGCATATCCTACTCCCTACACCTACGATACTCGGGCACGTCCGTTGACTGGCGTATTCCGTATCGACACGATACGATACGGAATACGTACTGGATACGTGGATTAGCGACGCGATACTGACACGGCAACGACAATCGAAACATTTTGAACTTGATCTTAATTTTGATGGAAATCCGACGACATAACTGTAATATTTTAATATTTATGTGTGGAAACAGCAGCAATGGATCTTAGATGTTGATGTTGATGTGAGGAAGAGCTGCAGTAGGTGTGTATGGAAATGGAGAGAGAGAGAGAAAGAGAAAGTGTATTGCGGCTGGTGTAATGGGTAGGAAAATTAGGGTTTTATTTTTTAAAAGAGAAGTGTGGGGCAGGGGGTGGGAATTGGGTGAATGCGACACAACTGTAAAAGTTGATGTTAATATTTTAATAATTATATATTTTACAGTCTCTCTTTTTAATAGAGAGAGTGATACAGGGTACTATAATACTCAAGACTTATACATATAAAACAAAAAAATATGGTATAAATTATATTTTTTGTTTAATATATATATAAGACGTGTCGTATCTGTGTCTAAAAAATAGTCAAGATACTCCTTTGACCGTATTCCCATATCTATTAAAATTCAAAATCACGTGTCGGATACTCCGATATGTATCGGATACGATACTTCGTATCCGTGTCTGAGTAACATAGCTCTACACCCCAATTTGTGGGAGACCTTGAAGAACTTGGGTAATGTTGTTGTTGTTGTTGGTAGTACAAATGCGTTGAGGTGATAGTTATGATTGGTTTACTTAGTACCCAACTCATTATGATGCTATTGCATAAATATCATTTGAAAATTGAAATGTCATTTCCAACCCTGGCTTGCAGATTACTGAATTATATTAATCATTAAGCTTTCATATACTTACACATGTATGAAATGTCATGACGCATCTTCTATTTACCTCCCTTCCCAACCTGTTCATTTTGATAGAAATTTACAGGCATATGCTTACACATGTAGGAAATACAAACTCTTAGTGTCTATACTTCGGCTTGTTGATCTTGTATTATTGTTTAATTAATTTGCTGTCATGCCCTTGAAATATCAGGAGGGTTTTCTGGATTACCTTCGAGAATTAGATTGCTCTGAAGTTGAAGTCTATGCTATTCCAGAAGGATCAGTTGTTTTCCCAAGGGTGCCTCTTATAAGGGTGGCAGGACCTGTTGCTGTGAGTCATGATATATACCACGACATTACACTCAGTCCTCATTGTATTGAGATTCATGATATTTTCTACAACACGAGCATTGGGGTTTCCTAATTGAGTCTCTTCAATTGAATTCAGGTGGCTCAACTTTTGGAAACCACTCTTGTCAACCTTATCAATTTTGCATCACTGGTGGCAACTAATGCTGCAAGGCACAGAATGGTTGCTGGAAATGACAAATCACTACTTGAGTTTGGCCTTAGAAGGGCACAGGTTCGGTTTTAAAAACCTTCCGCTGATTGGTCTCAGCACTTGGCAATTTGTTATGGGTACCATAAAGGTTTAGTCTTGTCATACAGGGGCCTGATGGAGGAATTAGCGCGTCAAGATACTGCTACATGGGTGGTTTTGATGCAACAAGGTAACTTCTTTCTATAAAAAAAAAGTGTTGTTAACATTCAGTTACCTTCTGATGCAGTTCATGACGTTGGGGGTCTGGTTTGGGTATACATAAAAGTATAAAACTACCATGATGTCTCTTGGCTGTTTAAGTATGTGGCAAAACACTGTTGAGATCTGCTGATATGGTAGAACCTGTTTTGGTATTAGTCGCTACTTTCTACCCACTCGATAAAACGTTCTATATTCATTGTACTGAATTCAAGAGATACTGTGAATTTGTGATTTGTATTACTTTTAGGGACCGTAGGGTGCTCCATAATTGAAAAACGATAGATTCCGAGTATGTTCACGTGGATGTTTTCTCCCTTCTTTAACAGATCAGTACAAGGTCAGGTTGCCGTAATTGGTAACTAAGCAACCTTTTTCTGTGTTACAGCAATGTTGCAGCTGGACAATTGTTTGGAATACCGCTCAAGGGAACACATTCACATGCATTTGTCAGCTCATTTATGGTGAATCCTAATCCAGATATTTGATATTTCCCAACTTGTCATTTGCTTCACGGTGGTAAAAATTTAACACGATAATAGGTATAGATGTGGCTTTGTTCTTAATGGCGGGATAGGTACATTTGCCTTTCATAGACAAGGTTTTTCTCAGAAGCTAATGGTTTTTTTTCCTAAGGGCTAACATGATCTGATCTTGTACAAAGATCTGTTAAATAGAGTGGAATAAGACATGCACACATGCTGTTCTAAACCACTTGTTATTTTGTTAATTACATTTGAAAGGAATCAGGTTGCCATTTTGGCTGTTTAATTAGGTGGTCCTACATGTTTTAAAGGCGGCGTCAAGCATTTGATAATTATCCTTCACTAGAGCAGGGTTTACCTGGACAAGAGACTCTTGAATTTAATTGACAAAATGTTATTTTGTGACTTTCTTTGTAGGAAACTTAATATGTATTATTAATCTCGAAACATTACATAGTATGGAGATGTTCTAGTGTATTCAAATTTGTTGACTTTGGAGTTGTCTTTTTTTTTTTTTTTTTTTTTTTTTTGTGTTTTGAGATAATAGTAAATAAGCTAAGCGGTCATTAAGTCTACCAGTGGAAACTGGAACCTGTTTAATGAGCTTCTAGTTTCTCATCTTCTCCGCATTAAATTAGAGAGTGCTTATAATTCAACTCAATTCTGTTCTACAGAGTTTAGATGAGATTGTGGAGAAGTCACTAATCAGTGCTGATGGATCAACTTCTTGTGAGGATTTTGTTTCTCTGGTTCAAACGTGGTTGGCTAAAATTCAGGTGTTCAATTCTTTCCTTCTTAAATTTATACACCATCTTCTATGAGTAGCTATGGTCAGTTTAGCTCATGTTACTAAATTTTCTCCTCAATAGATAATACTTCTATATGAGGGGATTTGAAAAGTAGTATCTTGTGAAATGGGGGTCGTATTTGTTACTGAGCTTTCACCTTAGTTACTATGTCGGTGAAAGGAAGTTCTAAAGCTTACATGTATATGATTTGTAGGTCCTCGAGTTGTTTTGAGTTTTGACGCTTCAAACTGTCATTTGCCACTCAAAGTTGTTTGACTCTGTCCCTCACTTTCAATATATATAAAAATAAACATGAAGTGCTATACAGATTCCTTTGCATTTAAGCTAGTAATTAGTATTTCATCTCTGGTTCTGAGTACCATTTGTTTTGTGACATTGTTGTTAATGTTGCAACTAAATATTTTTCATATTCTTCAGAGGACGAAGTTTCTGACCAATGGCTTTGGCGAGACAAATTTAAGTGAGTTGGCAGCTTTTACCTCATATGCTCTGGCGTTTCCTGATAATTTTCTGGCTCTAGTGGACACATATGATGTAAGTGGTATTTGTATATCTGTTTACTCAACTATTGAGTTTTATTGACGCAATATTTTGTTATTGATCAACAATGGATGTGGTGCTATTTAGTCATTGTAAAACTCATACACTCGTCATGATGCTGCAACCATTCCTCTATGCTCTTTGCATATCACATGCTACCTTCTTTGTGTTTGTTTGGATACCACCAGCCACACGGGAATATGAACATCCTAGGAAATATAAAGTAAGAGTTGTTTAGTTGTCAAAGTGATATAAACTAGAAATCGAACTCATAGGGTACTTCCCAGTTCCCACACGTCGTACGAAGTTGTGTACTGTGGTGCCTAGGTAAGTGGAATTTCCAATGTCAAAATTTAAGTCTTACTCGTTCTACCTCCCACTACTTCCACCATCAACACAAAAACAGGACCAAGCCATTTACATTTTCCCTTACTTAACCAAGGTTTTTTTTTTCTTCATTCAAATAGTTTGATTGCAAGGAAGGATGAAAGAAATAGAAGACGATAGGAGGCAGAGGAGAGAATGATGAGATCTTGAGGTTGTGGTGGTGATTAAGATGGTGGATAGAGAGAAGAGGGGTGTTTAGATAAGTAACTGGCGGAAATTGTGTATTTGACAAAAATGTTGATGGAAATTGTTTTTGAGAGTGACCACGTAGAATTTTTAAATACAGGGTACCCCATAGTTTTTCAAAAGGCAAGGGGCATCATGTAGAATTTGAAAAAACACAGGGATAACCCATTGGAAAACTCGATTTTCTTTGTTACAGTTTTAATATTGATCGGTCCCTGAGTTTAGATTCTAGCGAGAAGCTTAGTCAGTATGGTATTGGTAATTGGTAATGTTTCAACTATCACAGTTATTGAAGTGGTGGTTTTACTGAAATTGATTTCGAAGCATGGTTAAAGAATTACTACTAAATGTTTATAATGTACTTCATGAAGAATATATATCATTATGAGTGGGCAGACTACTGGGGATGACATAAGAGGTCTTTAATTTGATTAAAAAATTACTATTATATATTTCCACTGGTTTGCTATAGTTCGTAGACAAACTAACAAGTTTGGTGGAGCACATCCATTAGACTTGGACATTTGAGTGGCCAAGTTAGATTTGGAAAAAGGAAATATAACCCAAGATTTTCAGTGCCAGGATCTACCTGGTTGGCCAGTAGATCAATATTTCATTTTTCTTCTCCTATACGTGGAAATAATTGACATTACAGGCGGGTATATTTGACCCACTTTTCTGGTCTCAGTTTGGTCTGTTTCACTTCAGAAAATACCCTTTCTCGACCTAATTGTTATATTTTGAGTTTTGGTACCAACAAGTTGAGTCATAATGTTGAACTAATTTTAAATTGTGAAGACATGATAGGTTTTAAGTTTAGCAAAACTAAGTTGACCGTCAAAAGTATGAGTTTTATGGTGCTAGAACCAAAGAGGCAGGGATGGTCATTTTGGTTGAAAGAAGCACCGCATAGCCTTTTGACTCTTTGTATGTGAACTTGGTATGCCTCATAAAGAAAAACTTGACGTAAAACAGTTGCTCCAGCCTCCAGTGCCTTAAGGGGTCCTTCATATATAGGGGTAAAGGGGATTCTGATGTATGTAGCATGTGAGCTGTTTGCGGAAATGCGTAACATAAATTATATAACATTAAGTGCTGAACTATGAAACCTTGTCACATTCATTAGATTTGTTGCTCATGTTCCGTGTAGTAAAGGGTTGTTGTTGATGACCTCTTTTAACATTGGAAGTGATCTAATTTGCATAATGAACCAATTGCAATGTGGCAGGTTTTGAGGAGCGGGATTCCAAATTTCTGTGCAGTTGCTTTGGCTCTCAGAGATTTAGGGTATGTAAGAAAGATGAAGGATGCATTTCTTTATTAACTTGCATGTTAATTTCTCTCTATGCAATTGCATCAGTTACTTAGCATCTGTGTAACTTCTTTCTCCTCCATCTCTAGGTGAAGTCAAACTATTAGACCTTGTGCAGTGACAAGATGCTATTTTGAGTTCATCTTTCTTCGCCTTTTGTCTGATCATATTGGGGGACTTTCTGTTGTAAAGGATGATATTAGAAATACAAATGATAGTAACATTAAAAAGGGGGTAGGCGGGCCTTTCTATTTCTCTACAAACCCCCCCTTTTTTGCGTTTGCATACAGTTCCGAACTTCTTATTGTTGTGTTCGGGATAATATTAATTCTCTACCATCAGGGCTTTAGAGTACCCATTCTGCATAAACAATTTCTTATAATTATCTCATTTTATATTTCATGTCATGGTTGTAGGTATAAGGCCATGGGCATTAGATTGGACTCTGGAGACCTTGCTTATTTGTCTTGTGAGGCACGCAAGTTTTTTCAAGCTATTGAGACAGAGTTTGGCGTTCTTGGTTTTGGAAAAATGAGTATTACTGCTAGCAATGACCTTAATGAGGAAACTTTGGATCATCTAAACAAACAGGTAATAAATTATTGTTGTAGTGTATCTATTAGTAGATTATTACCTGTCACCTCACTTCAAAATGAACATCACCTTAACACCCCGAAAGTCCACTGTAGCAAGTGGGGATAAAAGATCTCGTATGCAACTTAACCTGGTTATTTCTTAGTAAGAAATGAGTTTTATTGCATTAGTTATAATTTATAATTTGCATAGACAGGGTCATCAAGTTGATGCGTTTGGAATAGGGACTTACTTGGTGACATGCTATGCTCAAGCTGCATTGGGTTGCGTTTTCAAGCTTGTTGAGATTAATAATCAGCCTCGTATGAAATTATCTGAAGATGTTTCCAAGGTCGGTTTGTGTCTCCTAGCGCTAGTGTTAAATGATAGAAATTCACATATGAAATATAACACATTGTTTTCTTAGGTATCTATTCCATGTAAGAAACGATGCTACAGATTGTACGGAAAAGAGGGATATGCTCTAGTAGACTTGATGACTGGAGAAAACGAGCCAGCTCCTAAGGTACGTCATACGTGCTATCCAACAACTGAGAAACCATCTCTTACTTATTTTGTTTATGGATTTTCTTGTGGTGATTTTTCTCAGTGTTTTTTGTAGTTTGCTCTTTTACTTTTAACTTTTAACGGAGTGAGCCAGTTTGGTTAGCTAATCTAGTAGCTGTGCCTTTCATCATTGTGAAAGAGAACTGAAGGTAGTAGGGAGTAGCCCTTGGGGCTTGGGACTTTACTTTTTACCTTAAAGGAAGCTGATTTTTATACTTGCATTGTGGCTTCAGTCTTAACCTAGGGGCTTGTGGACTCACCTAGTAACCTGTTAGCTTGTGTAGATACCATAGTAAAGGAAAGATGATTTTTGCACTTACTTTTTTGATTAATAAACTCCTTGTTGGAGGAGTAATGAGAAGCTTACTCTCACAGACGGGAGTGTGGAAACTAACTGTAAATTAACTCTTTGTAGTAAAATCCAATCCAAAGCTAAAATTGTTTCTTGTTAGAGTGAGATTTTAAGTTTTCGGGTCAAACCACCTTGTTTTGCAGCTCTAGGCAGCCTCTTGCTCACAGCATTTAACGTAGTTGATGCGAAAATTTGAGCACATAACGTGAAATTTGTAGTTTGCAAAGGACCCTTGCACTCAAAGGCATTAGTTTGCAAAGGACCCTTGCAAGCACACGGTTCTATTCAGAGCAGAGAAGCAAATACGGTGTAAATTAAGAATGTGCTCCATTTAATCCTGTGTCCATACTTTTATCGTTGTTTGCCGAGTAGTAAAATATGTGCTCTGATTGCAGGCTGGTGAGAGAATTCTCTGCCGTCATCCATTTAATGAGTCCAAAAGAGCATATGTGGTACCACAACAAGTGGAGGAGCTATTCAAGTGCTATTGGAGTGGTAGCTCAGGTATGGTTTTCTATATACTATCTGGTACACGGTACACTGTATATTCGTGCATGCCTTGTATATGCTTGCAACAGTCTTTGAGCCCGGGCACCAACATTGTGATTTTTTTTCAAGCAATATCATGTTTACGGATGGAGACATGGAGGGTTTGTAGGGGGACACTAAAGTGAATCCACAAAGAATACGGGCTTTATTGAGAGTGTTTTCAGTTACGTAAAGTGAATCCACAAAGAATACGGGCTTTATTGAGTGTTTTCAGTTACGATGGCAACGATGCTACTCTCTTATTGATGTGTTTTCTTTGCCTCGATGGATTTCTATCAAACCCATTCCCTCCATCACATCTATAGTTTCCCTATTGAATTGATGGTCAAATAATGTTGACTGTATTGATATTTTCTCACATTATATTATAATTACAACTTTTTAAATTTGGTTATATGGAAATAGTTTGATAAATCAAACTCAAACATGACAAATTTTACATTGATTATGAGTGGATAAATTAATAGACGAAATTTGACAATATTTGGTATGGATTTAATACTCGTATGAGTTATGAAACCTTTGCTTCTTGTAGACAAAACGAGAGAAAACATGCCACCTCTCAAGGAAATCAGAGAGAGGTGCATGAAGCAACTAAAGCAAATGCGTCCAGACCACATGAGGAGATTAAATCCTACGCCATACAAGGTACTATTAGTTGGGAAGTTCTCATACTCTTGTACATTATTAACTCTGTATAGAATAAGACAATAAGTTTATTTGAAACTTAATTATAATACTAATAATTATATTGTTACTGTTATGTTAAACAGGTGAGTGTGAGCGCAAAATTGTACGACTTTATCCATTTCCTATGGCTAAATGAGGCACCTGTGGGAGAATTGCATTGAAGCCATCATTTTATGAACAACAAATTTGACAATTACATGTTCGTATGCAATAGAAAAAGGCGAAAGGTTTGAACCACTCAAATTCTTATTCATATAAACTACGTACCTGTAGAGTTTCTGTAGTTCTGTCTGTTTCAATTGGCTTTAAAAGTAGTATTACCTACATTTTTTATGATACTTGGTAATAAAGTAACAGTTAATCGACCATGTTTTGGTACGACATACTCCGTTGTTTACTTTCATCGGAGGAGTATAATATGAATAGGGCCATTTTACGCCATACTATTATTTTGAGTTCTTGTGATAAAGCAATGTTTTTTTTTTTTGCTTCTACATGTTGTCATCTGTTTGAAGAATTATGGCATTATAAATCACTTTATTGTAAGATCAAGGATCAAATGCAATTTTCGTATCCAATGTGCACCCTTGATACAGTAATTGCCCCTCAATTCTTGTTGTACCACACAAAGTCGTTTTTAGAGTGGGTTATAGTTTTTATAAATTCTGCTTCTGAATACCATCTCGGTTGAGCTGTTCACATTGTGCTTTGCGCTGCCTCGCCTCGTCTATGATGGATTGATCACCACGTCGATCGTGATTCCATGTGAAGTGGTTTTGATGGTCTATTACAGTCCAAATTATGCAGTCCAAACCAATATACGCAACACTGTCTACCAATTCACAAATTCCCCAAGATATCATATTACGTTTGAGCTTGGTTTAGTCGCAAGTATTGTTTCGACTTCCGACCTACCTCTTATCACAATGGATGTAAAGGATGGTGGTGTACATGTTCATCATTTTTGACATAGGTGCAATTGAATCGCTTCACCTGTTGTGCGCCCCTAGGATGTTCGGTAATCTTCAATCATGTCGTCATCATGGCACATGAAATCGTTCTGACTATTTGTACTGATCACAACTAAATCTTGCCTTTCGAGACGATATAACTCGAGTTTTTTGGCACCGACTCATGGATACCCATCCTAGGACATCATTTGGATTGGATCTATGGGTGCTTGGGATAGCTGTCTTGTTTAATTTTCATTCACTGCATTCTTACCATAGTATATCAAGTGTTCATACAGAGCTTCATTATGTGTATTTCTAATAATGCCCATATAAACCTTCTCACAAATTCTTGTTTCAGATGAACCATTTCCGTCTTTCCAAAAAGACGGGATTTTGTGACCATGTTATGGTCAAATGCAACCATAATGGTCCAATTAGTTTTACAGCTTACGGTAACTTGTTTGTTCCAAAAGTGGTCACATTTGGCTGGAAAATGATTTCAAAATCCAGTCATTTTGGAAAAGATCAAGATGATCATGTGTAATTAATTGCTTAATGACTTCCGTTGTTTAGCTTTTCGTGGCACAAATACAGTGCTTTTAACGACAAAAGAGAGGGAGGCGGTGAAGTTGGAGAAAAATCAATGAAATTTTCAATCACACACTAATATCATACATAAAATTGTTCTATACAAGTGGGAAAAATGGGTTCCTATGTTACTCATTTATGGTGGAATATGTGAAATGGGGTGAACAAATAAGAATACAACAATACCCACTCAGGTATATATTTTCAAACATGTGACAAGAATATAATTGTAAACAAGGACCCGTACAACCACCGTTGCAGGGTTTGATGTCCAGCGCCATTAGATTCGGTTTCAGGTGGTGTTGACGATGGTAACGCCGCTGGTGGAGGTGGTGCAAGTACTGGCACATTGCAAGACCCGAATGACGCATTCCCCTGTTTCAAGAGCACCAAAACCTATTAATAATGTACCAGACTAGTAGCTAACTGATTTAGGATAGATTATCAGTCCGACCTATATAATTACTGAAGTTATAACGTTCATATCCGCTTCTTTAGCGGGTTGGACAGGCCAGTTTTGATGGGCCGTACAGTACATGAACAGCGCTTGGGCAGTTAATCGGATGTAGGGATATGTGTGGTAATAAAACATGCAGATGAGAGACGGGCTAACCTTGCAATAAGCGATGTTGTCACATCCGCAAGTTAGATGACCATTAGCTATATTAACTGCCTCTGAAGCACCACCACCATCGCTCCTCTGCATAGAAAACAGAAAAATTTTAAGTTCTGAGGGCTACTGTAACAGTGTTTTGAGGCAATATGGTCATCAGTTAGAATGCAATGAGCTATCCAATTGCGAGTGGAATTTTTTTATGCACGGCACAGAAGGATGTAAGATGTTACCATATAGTAATCGACAGCAATGAAGTTAGGCCATCGTTTTCCGTCTTGTTGGAGACAAGTATTGATCATCTGAGTCAAGGGGACTGAATTATCCAAGCAAGCTTTAGTGGAATTGGGATTATCCGGAAAGTAATTCTCAAGAACCAGAGATATTGTTTTTGTGCTCAATGCTGGAGATTCACCACGGTTTTTGCATGAACCCGCTATCATCCCGTCATCACCATCTGCAGTTCCATCAACATCACACAAGATTGCTTAACTATGCCGAACTCCAGGTAAAATCTTTACAAAGTGACACAATTAACGGTTTTGTTATTTCTAGTTTTCTACTAAGGACGCCAGCCCACCAGTTCGCCATAGCATGGGAAACAGATCAACCGGATTGAGCCTCACTGACGATGCCAAATTTAATAACCACAAAGTATACTTACTCTGTTCGTTTCCCTAAAGTACACTACTCCTAGTACATCAGATTGTAGAAGCTACGCACAAAATCTGCTCTTTTACTGAGAATGCTTTAACACTTATAATGCCAAATATAACGGAGAAAATATAAGACGATCAACTCACATTGATTTTCAAGCACATAGTTCCAATTGTAGGCAATCCCTTCAGAAGCCTCCTTGGATTTGACAGAGGTAAAGACTAATAATCGCTGATTTTTCTGCACCATATCGTCCACAGTTGGCCAATCGCCGCCATTTTTAGGCATCCGAGACAGAGGAAACATCAGTTTGTCAAGACCAGCTGTTTTGAAGAGCTTAGTAAGGCCATTCGTTGATGTCACATAATCCTCGATGAATATTGTGACGATTTCCTTTGGATTTGCTTGGAGAAAAGCCTGGACCTCTTTAAGCACATTGATAGCGGGTTGCTGAAATTAAAGTAACTAAATTTGTCAGGGCCGTCCGATGGGCTGTTTCATTAGATTCTGAGACAAAGCGCCTTAGATTTCGAGGGGCGAATTATAAGTGAGAGCTCTGTTATATTTAGACTTGACATGCGTGTGAATATGGACTACTGCGCCTGACTACCCGGTGACACTGTTTAAATGGTTTGCGGTTAATTTTGGCATGGTCTCGGGAATCGTTTAGACGGCGTTGAGACTTGTTATGGAGGAACGGGAGAGTGTAGTGGATATGTATGATGAAATAGAGTATGGAAATGAACTTACAAATGCAGTGAAATTGAAGCACTTGCCTCCAAATGAATGGCATAACCAAATATTGTTCTCGAAATCGTACATGTCCAGCATCAGTCCTCGAACCCCATTCTATAGAAAGACGAACTATTGTTTGTTAGATCAATAATGTCAGTTTTAACTTTGACGAGTTTCAGTTTCGAGACATTTGACAAAGAAGATTCATTAGTATAGTCCGATAGTAAAACTAACGAGGAAATATTCCAATGGCACTAGTAAACAACTTTGAATGCCGTCCTATAAATAACAAATCTAGATACAATAAAAGGAGGAGTTAACCACTCAATTTTGTTATTTTGTATATCCACTTGTTTACTTGGTGCCATGTCAATGTAATACAACGGAAATGGTCAAGTTAACCTTAACCTACCCCATTAAGGACAACATCAACATTTCACCTTGAAACCTGAAAAATATATTCAGTATTTTTCATAATTTTATCATCAAAAATTTATAAAATATTACGAGAATTTTCGACACTTTATCTTCAATATACGTTTTATATGAGCATAAAACTCAAAGAACTAAAAATAATATAGTTTGCAATAAAATTGACTCGTATTACTGATGATAGTTTATAGAAAAACAAAAATAGGGTGACAATACAAAAAAGATAATAACTAAACGAAAAGCATAAAATAACTAAAATTCCAAGTTGCGACACTTCAAAAAATAATTTACCCGCGTTTAAATACCACATTTCAATCTCTTTTGCTTATATAACAGAAAAAATATTAATCGTTTTATAATATGAAGGGCACACATTAGAAAAATCCATATGATATAATCGGTTGATTTTGATACAAAAACTTAATTGAACTTATAATAATCATATGGAATAACATACTCGTAGCATGAAAGGTGTAAATTATTGAGGATTATTTTATTTAAATCTAATATAATGCAACGATGCTGGCAAATTAGGTGGTAGGAAACACCGTCACAGAAAGAGCACAAAGCATAATATGAGATTCCATACACATAATAAAGATAAAAAGAAGTAGTCTAATTTGAATGAATTTGCATTTTAAACTATAAACAACCACTTCCCTTTCTTTATTAGTTGTGCCACCTTTTATTTGTTTTGGAATATATGTCTACTTTGTTGTTGTATGTGTTTTGATTTAATTGCAATTTGGAGTTATTTTAAACTTTGCTAATCTTTCTTCCAAGTTCCAATTGTGGAGCTTGAAATTTTTCAGTTGAATAACCTAAAATATAATATTACTAAAATTTTGTTTTAGACTTAGACCCGATAATCTACCCAATGCGAAATCAGATAGCGGTTGCAGGTTCTCTCGTTACAGTAATAAAAAAAGACAAATATTTAAGGCTAGTATAATAACGTCAAAAAAAATGTCATGCGCTACTTACGTTGTCATGGTGATTTTTATATTTGCATGTTATTTTTTGGCTTTCGTGTATATTTTAAAGCATTTATATTTCAAATTTTCAATTTATGTGTCTTGTGTCAAAAACAATTGTAAGAAATTGTTTTATATTCGGAACTTAAATTAAGTGGAAACGAATATTTTAGAATGATAATAATACCGCCACCCTATTTTTAAAACCAATTAAGGAATAGTAGGTTATCAATTTTTTTTTTTTTTTTTTTTTTTCAAAATTTTGAAAA
>JAOWBH010008766.1:0-16366 GCA_028566215.1 Silene coronaria
TTGTTATGTACCTTGTGTATGATGGTTTTGACTGTTTACTGACGTGTGTGGTGTTGTTGCTTCCTTTCTTCTTTTTTGTTTTCTGCTGTGATCCATTTGATATTACCGACAAATGGTGAGCAATCGGACTAGCAGGTGACAGTAATACTGGCTTGGTTTGGGACCGGTTAGAGAGTGCTCAGGTGCGAGGTGGATCGTGGAGTCTCACTTAGTATAGTTGAGATAGCTGTTTGACGAGTTGTATTTACATTTTGTTTCCGCTGTAATAACTTGTAATAATTTATATAATGTTTTATTATGGAGTCGATGATGCTTACTTCCTCGGGAAACCGGAATGGTAATGCCACATTCCGCCAAGGAAGGTCTTGCTGAAGGCTCCTCGGTTGGGTGGGGTGTTACACTATGAGCCTCACAAACACATTCCGCTGATTCATGTCCTAAAAAACAACCCACGGATACTCGACACTCGGAAATCGCGGTGGTATTTGTCTACCAACTACTCTTGGCTCCCTTTATCTTTTTTTAGCTCTTTCTTGCCTATTCATGATGAGAAACAAACAAGCAAACAATTACAAGTGTATCACCCCGGCACAAATCTGGGACCGGAAATATCAGCCACGGTAGCTCGCCAGGCTGTGTACATGGCCGAAAGATCAACCCGAGTCCTTTCCAGCGCATTTTGTCCTCACTCATGCGCATCCCGGAACCTTCCCAGGAAGTCACCCATCCTAAGACTACTCTCAGCCAAGCACGCTCAACTGTGGAGTTCTTTCGCATGGATAACCAGAAAAGAAAGTGCACTTTGTTGATATGAGTATTACTTTCAATCCCTTAAAGCACTAGTCAGATTTTAAGCTTATCAATGGACCTCTTTATCCTCTTCGGTTCAGTGGAGTATTACAACAAGCACCAATTTAAAGCTAACAATCCCGAATTTATCAAACCATAAGTCAAAAAATCCGATTTTCAGGTTCAAAAGTGACGAAATAAGGTGTAAATTTGCTAAGAAATAGTAATTATAAGCAAGTAAGAGAAGATTCAAAGCAAGAAACAATGAATTTGAGCACAAATTCCCAATTTTGAACCAAACCCTAGCTTTGCTCAATAAGACACGAGAATCTGCAAATTAGGTTTAAAATTAACAAAATAAAAGCAATGGATTTGATTATTTTGGTAGGAGATGTGATTGTAATAATTAGGTTGATGATTATTGAAGATTAAGTGAATTGGGTGAGTGAGATTTGTGTTTAAGAGAGAAAAAAGGGAAAAATTTAGGTGAAAATAAATAAGAAGTAAACTAAAATATGACGAAAATTAAGATAAAAACCCAGCTGAATTGCCCTGAACCGCCCGACTCGATTGAGTTGAATAAAACTCGATCGAGGAACCCACATTTTCTACTAGCCAACTTTCGACGTTGGGTAATTTAATTCAGCTTCGTGGTTCCTCGATCGAGGTATTGTTTACATGATCGAGGGACCTAATTTAACCATCTTTTCATTTTCCAACTTGTTATGATACGCCTTGAACTCGTCTCATATACAAAAAGACTAACTAAACACGTTAAATTCACTCCCTCACCCCACTCAAAACACAAATACTACTCGTATTTAAGACAAACAGAATGTAAATTATGATATTTAAATGCAAGAATGTAAATTTACAAATTAACTACAACAAAAACCTGGGTTGCCTCCTAGTAGTGCTGGTTTAAGTGGTCTCGCACGACCGTGTTACCATTCAAGTAGAAGGATCATCACTAGTGAAGAGGTCAACAGCCTGTATCACTCTAATGTACGCACCTTCATAGTAAACTTTCAGTCATAAGCCATTCACTTTGAAAACCTCACCTTTGTCAGTTTTTAGTGTAACTGACCCAAACTTGTTCACCTCAGCAACCGTGAATTGTCTGCACCATCTAGGCTTGAGCTTACTGGGAAAGAAACGCAAACATGAGTTAAATAACAATACCTTACCACGAACATGGAATTTTCGTAGCATGATCAGCTTGTCATGCCACTTATTCGTCCGCTCCTTGTACACTCGAGCACTATTATTGGCATGCAATTGAAATTCATCAAGCTCATTCAACTGAATCAGTCGTTTATGACCCGCCAGTTAGGGATCCATAGTAAGCTCTTTAATGGCCCACATAGCTTTATACTCGAGCTCTACCGGTAGATGACACCCCTTGCCTTAGACTAACCGGTAAGGGGATGCACCAATTGGAGTCTTATGTGCTGTATGGTAAGCCTATAATGTATCATCAAGCTTACGACTCTAATCCTTGCGATTCTTGCTAACAACTTTCTCATAGATGGACTTGATCTCTTTGTTAAAAACCTGTTGGACCATATCGACATGTTAGTTTATTTTAATATGGTCATTTGTTTTGATGATGTCATGCATATAATTGTGTGTTGAAATGTGTTAGTATCTTAACTCGAACTTCGGAGACATACACTATACAAGTACAAGTCAATACTATGCATCTCAAAGACAAGAAGTAAAGACTACAAGTGATTTGTGATTTGTTATGGATGGGTCCGGTACAAGCTTACAACACATCAAATAGAAGAAGTTAAAGTTATAAGTGTGGTACATATAACCTTCAAGTCAAGCTTCAATTAAGTACGAAATATCCTATCAATATACAAACGACGATCTTATTTCGTATCAAGATTGAAGATTCAAGACTCCTAAGTGAAGAATGAAGTGAAGATTATAGTCTAGGAGTCTTATCTAAAACGGTATGTTTAATTCGTTTTAAGCGTAGTAGAGTTATAACTGTTTTGGTTGTAACTTCACTAGCTTACTCTAAGGTTATAAGTCTTTGAATTATAACTTTGGGGCTGCAATATAGTAGAAGCTCGAAAAATATCTTTATTCGATTATTTTGAAAATACTTGTTCAAGTTTATCTCTTGTTGAGCACGATAAATTTACCAATATGCTAATCAAGTTTGAAGTGAATATTTATGATATTCTTACTAATGGTAAGGTGACTTATGGGTCATCATACGTTAAAGGATACATAAGTAAAATACTATAACCTAAGTTATATGTTAACCTAATATCAAGCTAGGGTTTACTAATGTAGACAAGGCTAATGGGTCTTGATCTAAGATAGCCCACGATTTGATATTTAGGGAGCATAGCTGCCGTGAACTAGGGTTCAACGTAAAACCCTAGGGCTTGGTAAGCCCATGTGTGACGGCACACTAGGGTTTCACCACTAGGTTTTAGTATAAATACAATTAGCATTTGGCTTATCAATAAGATCTCTCTTTGAACAAAAAAAGTCGTGCAAAATGAATTTTATCATTAAAATCTTTTCGAATTTATTTTAAACCTTATAACCGAGCTTTGTATTGCAACTCGTTTTAAATTAACGTTATAAGATAATAGTGTTTGAGATAGTTCTTATTTGTTCAATTGTGTGAACGTTTAAAAGAACAATCATTCGCTTTCTTATTTCAAACGTGAGAGAGTAGAGTATTTAGTGATACTCAAGTGAGTTACAACTAAAGTCGGTTGTACGAGTAGATTAATAATTTTGTAATCCGTAGTAAGCTACTAAAGTTATTAATCGAGAATAGTGGACGTAGGTTTCGAGTTATTAATCAGTTCAGTCTTTTCCTTTCATATAAACATGGCTCACCCATCTAACCCATATATGATCTTTTTTATTAGCAAACCACCACACATACTTCACAAGCAAGGCCTTGTTCCAAATCTTTGCTTCTTTTATACCCAAGCCTCCTTCATCTTTTGGCTGACAGCAAGTCTCCCATCTAACATTAGGAGCTTTTTTATACCCAGAAGACCCACTCCATAAATAGTTCATAAATAGTTCATACATTAGGAGAGGTGTATAGCCCCACATCCCCTGATTTTGGCCACAATCTTATCTGTCAATTTTAGCCCCTCATTCTTTGTCAGTTTTTTGGAAGAAATAGGTACTCCAAATACTTGAAAGGGAGAGACCCTCTATGAAATCCTGAGACTTGGAGAGTAGAAGTAATAGTACTGGAATCCACTCTATTAAAATAGATTTATAATTTACTCTTATTAAGATTCAGACCTGATGCAGCTGAGAAAGTAGCAAAGTTTCTTAAATCCACATGGTGGAAACCTCATCCCCTTTGCAGAATAAGAGTAAATCATCAACAAATAAGAGGTGGTTCAGCTTGATGTGGCCACACAATGGGTGATATCTGAAGTCTTCTTGCTGAGTTACAACCCCCAAAATTCTTGACAAATATTTCATGCATAATGACAGGCTAATCGCACACCTACCAAAAATAAACCAACTAGCCTAAACTAATGCAGTAAAGGAAGTCGGGATTGTATCCACAGGGAAACTAATATGCGTTCTACTTGCTAACTTAAACTGTCTAAGTAATAAATTTGGGGTTTGATTTGATTTTTACTAAACTACGAGTAGTGAAGGTAAGAGAAAAAGGACTAATAAATGAGTCTAATAAATATAAAGAGAAGTAGCTAGGATATCGGTTCACCACGGTCTAACGACGGTCAAAGGTAAAGATCAAAGGTCAAGTCAAACTACGGTCAGAAGGGTAATGAACAGGTCATCTCTGTCCGCTATTCGCCCTAAAATGTTACTAATTTGCTCTCGCTCTAATTAGCATATTTCATCGTTCGCACCGGGTCTAACTCTTTTCAATCTCTCGATCTAGGTCGGAGTTTACCAATTTAATCAATCAATTACGTGCACTAATCGATAAACTACTATTAATTATTGCGATTAACAATTCAGACAAAGTAATAATTCAGATCTACTAATCTAATTAAGACCGTCACTCAATCATGACTCCCCTAAATCCTAGCAAAGGGAATTTAGCAATATTAATGTAAATAATGATAATAGAGATGATAATCAAATTAAACATAACGAAAGGATGTAAACAACTATTTCTATTAAGCATAAAGGAATAACAATAAAGAGAAGGAAAAGAAAATAAGAAGAGAGAATAAGAACGAAGAATAAAGATTGATTAATTAGCGAAAGTGAAGAGTAAAGAAAGGGATTACAAAGTTCCGATCCGAAAGTAGAAGCAAAGCAACGTATGAGCAAAAGTTACAGTATGAGATAAGATAACCTAATTAAGCTTTACAAGCTTATTAAAGAATTCAAGTGAAAAAACAAGAACAAAAATAAGTAGCAATTGGGTCTAAGTCACGATTAAAAACCGTCTGATAACTATATTAGTCGAGCGACCAAGTTATTAGTCGATCGACTTTTTGTCGCCGCACAGTTCTTGCAATGCGCACTGAACTTCAAACGGCCGCCATTTCTTTGTTACTTAGTCAAATCGAGCGTTTTTGGTGGCGTTGGAAAGCTAAGAGAATAAGGTGAAACAATTTGAATCACTCAATTATCAGTTGTAGAACTCGAGTTATGGCTCTTTAAAGTATACACTAGTAATGTGAATCTCTTCTTTTGCTCAAACAACTTCCTTACTTCACTATGCATGGCTTCCTTCCTTCCATCTTTTCCGCATCCCAAGGTAATGGTTCTCGAGAATAGCTTTACGAATCATCAAGAATGCAACTCCGGGAATGGGTTTTGGCTTATCTCCGCCCACATGGGTCCATAATCTGCATAAAACACAATACGACCCAAAGTAGCCAATTCATGGGAGAATCGTAGCTTACGCTACTCAAAATGGCATAGAAATGCGTGCAAATGAATAGAATAAATGCATGAATTTAGCACGCATCACATAAGGTAAATAATAAGGGAGATAGGGATCTCCCTGCCTTAATCCCCTCTTTCCATGAAAGAATCCAAACTTATTCCCATTGATAGTAAGGGAATAAGAAGGACTAGTAACACGCACCATCACCAGATCTATGAACCTCTTAGGAAAATTCAGAGCATATAACATTTGTTCCAGAAAAGCTCATTCTAAAGAATCATAAGCTTTTTTAAATTAATTTTAATTAAGCATCTTGGAGAAGCTGACTTCCTCTTATAAAGCCTTACAATATCCTACACATTAATACATTTTCAACAATGTTTCTGCCTTTGATAAATCACCCTTGATTATCACTCACAATATCTGGTAACACTTGACTTAATCTTTTGCAAATAACTTTGGTCAAAGCTTTATAGATTGTATTACAAAAGGTTATATGTCTAAATTCCAAAACACGTGTAGGATTAAGTCTTTGGAATAAGAGTGAGAGTAATAGTGTTTACCTGTTTTACCATCTCCCAAGAATCCTTACAAAATTGACTTAAAAATTTTGGAGATGAAATGGAGAATAAACAATCCTTGATCTCATCACCAGTAACATTAGCCAACAAACCCGTGAACTTTCACCGATGTTAAAACCAATTTTATTTTTATTTTAGAGCATGAGATAAAAGGGAAAAACATCAAAAGAAGGGGAAACATAAATATCTTGAATCCCTTGGACCTTGGAAGAAGGTTGCGTGGTGTCCTTTTTCTTCCAAAAGTTAGCTAATTGGTGAGAAAATGTTGGTGTTTTGTGTCGAAAAATATCTTATCCCACATCTATATTTGACTTGGCTCATCATTTCTCCTTCCTCTTCTATGCAATAATTCTGCAAGGCCACACAATATGGCATCTTCTAACCTTGCTCTTCACTTTCCAACTCTTACACCACCAATCTCCCAAGTACAAACATTTTTCAACAATTACTCCACAAAAACATTTAAATTTCCACAGCATCAGAAGCATAGTACTGCATGCAGGGCATCATCATCGTCGTCGTCCTCGTCGAGTTTTATAAGGGAGTATGATCTGTATGAACTGATGGGTATAGAGAGTAGCAGTGATCAGAGCGAAATAAAGAAGGCGTACAGGTCTCTACAAAAAAGATGTCATCCTGATATTGCAGGACCTGCTGGACATGACATGGCCATCATCCTTAATGATGCTTATGCTCTTCTTTCCGATCCCATCGCTCGCTTTGCTTATGATAAGGTTTGCTGTTTTACCTCGCTCATTAAGGCCGTCCTGCCACAAATTAAGTTCCTCACAGTCAAGTTTTTTTTCTTATCGTATGACAGTCTTACCCAAGTTTGTCGTTAGACCTTTTTCCCCTTTGCATAATCGACTTAAAGCTCAAGAGATTTTGCATAACTTTTACTTTAGTTACTGTATGATCTCCGATTCTCAAAACTGCAACAATTTTAACTTAACATCTAGGAGCTTAAGAGGTCAAAAGGTAAGTTGCAAATGTTCTCAGTTCTCACTCGCTGAAATCAGTCAAACAGTATAAGCACATTTTGCTGTTTTTCATCCTACAGGGTGAAAAAAATCCCAGTAACCCTTTTGTAAGGTGACTGTATAATAACATATGTAAAACCGCCTGCAAAAATATCCTTACTGTAAAATATGGTATTTTACCATGTAAAAAAAGCCGTATTATAGTAGATGCAGTCAAGTGCTTATGTATCTTCTTACACGAAAAACCATGATAGGAGCAAGCAAAGATGACAGACTTACAAGGATACACAGGACAGCCTATGTACTCATCATGGATGGGGTCAGAAACAGAAGACAGGGCCGTATTTGTAGATGAGGTCAAGTGCATTGGTTGCTTAAAATGCGCTTTGTTTGCTAACCAGACATTTGCTATCGAAGCTGCCTATGGGAGGGCTCGTGTTGTCGCTCAATGGGCTGATCCTGAAGACAAAATTCAGGCTTCCATAGACGTCTGTCCTGTCAATTGCATCTCGTAAATATTCCTCATCTCTGCTACAAATTCACTACCACAAGTAGTTATTTTGTCCATAAAATTTTAATACAATGCACACATTCTGAAATGAGATCATCTCCCTCAATATTTTACTCCGTAGGGCATTTAATTTTACTCATACTGGTTGTTTCTCACCCTTTCAATATGTGCGACAGTCTCATAAGAGGATAAGTGGGTACAGCGAGGGAAGGGAGATTCGAGACAGTTGCGTTATTGACTGCTATAATTTTGTGGGGAATGGTGACAGGATGGTAGAAAGAACAGACCTTGCAGCACTAGAGTTTCTCATGTCCAAGCAGCCGCGAGGAAATGTCAGGATTGGGGCTAGTAACACAGCTGGTGCACGAAGTTTTGACGTTTTCTCCGAGGTTAAAGTCTTCCATAAACGACTTGATGAAGCTGCTACTAGAAAATCAAATCAAGAGTCGAAGGTGAAGCTCCTAAAAACCTTGGTCTTATTATTCTAAAAACAAATATGCCTATGTATACTATGTTGCTCAGACTATTATTTTCCGGTATTTGACGAGTTTTAACCACCTACTCTAGGAAAAAGTTTATGTTTTTCCCCGAATGTGAGAAAAATAAAAAAGTCTAAGCAGCATAGTATTCATATCTATTATAACCTGATTTGGGGATAGCGTAATCCAACGTCTGAGATTGTTTACAGTACTCCAAAGTTCAGAGTGACGCAAGAATGTCAGCAATCCAAGCCATAAGATCAATCTCAAATTGGTTGTACTGGCAATCACCTATTTCACAAACTCCGTCAAATCTAGCATTCATAGGAGCCAAAGGATCTAATCACCCGGATGTAGAGAAGCTCAGAGAAGCAGCCACAGAAGCAAGGAAACATGGTATGTTTCAGACCAGGGACACAAATAGACTGCTTCCGCAAACAACATTGAAAGATGATTATTGGGCCCCATCTACTCCAACTCCAGCGCAGCAACGCAAAAACACGACAAAATCCGACACCGTATTACATTCGTCATCTTCTGAAGACGGTAAGGCTCGCAAGGAAACATATAGTAAGCGAAGGAATTATCCGAGGAGACCCGTAATTACAGTACTGCCATTGGGATTAGCTGTGCTTGCATCAATCAATGCGATATTACATGGAGCAGGTGCTGGAGTCATAGAGTTACAAGAACATGCAGGTGGTCCTTTCGCATTGCAAGTAGTCAACAGTTCTTGGTTGCAGGTCATTCTGGCTGGAGTTCCTTGGTATCTTGTTGGAATAGTTATTGAACACTTTGTCGATGGTCTCTCAGGCAAGAACAAAGTGTGATACCGAAAGTGTTGCTGCTGCATCTGGAACTCTATTAACAGTAGATATTTTCAAGATACATTTGTATAGAAAAACTCATATATACCATTATACCAACCGCTTATAAAAGCTATAAGCAATTATACTACCAATATTCCATATTTATTTGCAGCTGTCACCTTCTTGTTTGTATCCCCTCTTTAATTGTGAATACAACACGACCATAGATAATACAATACTAAAGGAAAGATTTCGAATATGAAGTTTAGATGCCAATAACATGCCATCAACCAAAAAGATAGCCCATGGACAGTGTATAGCGGGCATAGAGCCTCTGGATCCAGTAGTGAAGCTACAGGGAAGAAAAGTACTAACGCAATAATAAGAAGTTTAAAGGTGGGATGGGATCACAAACCACACTGGACTGCTTTTTAGCCATGGCATTAAGCTATGCCTTGCCGAAAGCTAAGTAAGAAATTTAAATGATAATTAAAGTACAGTATGAAAGCCAAATCCAGACTAACATCAGCAGTAGAACAGACGTGAGATTACCAACAATCTGAAAGTAAGTCATTAAAAAGTTGAGTATAATCATTACAAGATAGTTCTGCAGTGGATAACCTGAATTCCATTAAAAAAGGCTTATGCGTAACTATAACATAACACAATAAGTGCCAATGGGTTACAGAGATAGGATATGGAGCTCAAAGGTGTCTTGTACAAGCACTTAATAGCGGTACTTGGTGGAGTAATCCTTTGGCGCAATCACAAGACCTCGCCCCTTTCGTGCACCACGATAGACAGTCTCAACAATGTCAATGAACTCCTGCTTGTCCTTGAGGGCCCAGTTGATTTTATTGTTGTTCCCAGTACCAAGATCAATCATTATGTGTTTGTTCCTGAAAAAGAACATGACTGTTGACGGGTCATAAAGCTCATACATGGTGTTGAAATCAGGCACCTCGGTTATGTCCACAAGATAAATCACAGCAAAGTTCTTTATGGTCTCCGCCACCCCGGCTAGCACTTCATCCATCTGAGAGATAAGGTAAAGAATGTAATTAGACATAATCAATAATAGGAAAAGGATTAAAATAAGTGGCACAAACTCCGTGCAGCTTCTGGAATCACAACATTATTGAAAGTGATGAAACATGCCATGGACATACAATACAATCATCACAGATCTTGAAACACAGCAACTTCCAAATAGCCAATTCATTCACAAAATACTCCTAGAAATCAACATCGACCTATAAGCTTCCGATACCAATAACACAAAGTAACCCAGACTATGCCCTCCAACCCGGAAATGAGAAAAACTTCAAATCAATATAGAAAGGTAAAGGAAGGGAACCACCAGTCATAGATCCTTGAATCGAAGCACAAGGGAAGACACAAGTACAGGAGAATAGTGAAAATAAGAGGGAAAACTTCCGCAATACACCCACAACCACCACCAGACAAGGTCCATGCTATCATAAAATATAAGCTAATTTAGTTATGTTTACAATACAAGTAAAGACTATTGGAACGACAGCTTTCCAGCGTCTTTAGACAGAAATTTGGTTCCTAGTTAACAATAGCCTCCAATGTGATATAAACAATGAAATAAGTAGCAAGTAAATTAAACAGAGAAACACAACGTTTCCCCTGACTAATGAGTAAAGACAATCGGTACGATTATTATTATTATTAATAATATTAATACTAGTCTAATTTTGGCAATTAGTGATTAGAAAGAATAGATGTCAACAAAAACCCTAAGTACCAAAAGTGAAGGTAAAAGAGTAAGAGAATTGAGGAGAAGTGGAACAAAGGAAAGTATAAGGAAATTGTAAAATAGAAAAGAAAAGCAAAGGAATTGAATTGAATCGGACCTGCATGCAGGTTTCATCCCAATCGTGGCCAAAGCGGATGATGACGAGACGTTCTTCTTCGGCGAGGATGGACTGATCGACAGCCCATCCTGAGTGTAGATGTGGTAGCAGGTACGACATCCTTCCTATTCCCACCCAATCTTCAGATCACTAACTTTACGGACAGGAGAAGACCCTTCCTTTAAATTGCTTTTCTACAGTTTTCTTTTCTTTCTTTTTTTTTCTTTTTTTATAAATCAGTCTTCACTTGACTTGAAGAAAGAAAGGTTGCTACGAGTATTATTTCCAACACACATACCGTTTTAGTTTTATTCCACACACTTTTTTTCGATTTTTCCCAAATTCGCCCGTTTCATTTTTTAAAGTGACAAATTTGACCCAAATATTTTAGGCTATATGCAATTTGGCCTAGATGTACGATTTACTCTTAAAACATCTGATACTATTTGCAAATTTATCCAACTTTAAATTTCCGGCACTATTACATCTACTATCACCCATCTAACCACCATCAAACACAGTCCTCATCCTAACTCTCCTCTCTCGTTCAACGACTAATTGAAAAAAGTTTGAATCTTTGAGATGTTATGAAATAAAATCGATCTTGGGACTTCAACCATCGGCTTAAACTTTTGGTTGAAATGGTTTATTGACATGGTATCAGAGGCAGTGTCACAAGTTCAACTCTCATCCCCTCAATTTTACAGTGGAATATTAGCACCATGTAACAATCAGCTTAACCTTTTGGAACTTTTGTTGCATTATACAGTGTATAGAAACCAAAGGAAGTTGCTACTTTCAGTATTAAAGTACTGTAACTCCTCTTCCCAATATTTTTCATGTGTATAATAATATTGTAATACCCGTGATTTTTAGTGTTATTAGACTAACACATATCATTTTCAAACCTTAATAAATCATTGTCAAGTTTAAAAGTTTTTGATTGGTACTGGAGTGTAAAGTCGATCGAGCATATAGAGGACTCGATCAAGCAGATGAGTCTTACTCGGTCGAGTCGGCCTGTTTCCAGCAGCGCGTTGTATATTTCATTATTTCCGACTTTTCCTAATTACTTATAATAATTCTGTTTTATAACCACTCGACCTAATACCTATATAAACCCCTTAAACATCGGTCTTGAACCCTTTTGCTTATTCATCTACCATATTAAATCTAATTGAGAGAAAAGAGAAGAGAGAAGAGGCGCGGCGGAGTATTAATCAACCTTATTCGAACTTAGTTGTTGTGAGTTACTAGATCTACCTATTAAGTTGATTTATTATAGTCATTTTTTTAGTAGTTCGTGCCCTAGTCCGTTGTTGGCTTGATCGAGACCTTGCACAAGGTTTGATCGTGTATCTCGAGTCTTAAAGGGAAATTTCGGTGTAGATCATTATTGTTTTAATGTATGATGCTATTTGATTGGTTATATGAATGGTATGTGTTATTTAGGCGGTGAATTCATAGAGGAACGAGTCTAAGTGTACTTGATTGTTACGTCGAGTACTTTACGAAAAGTTAGGGATTACCTATTCATCCTCTTATTGTTGATTATGTAATTGTTGTAATTGCATTGTGGCGGTTTGACTGATTGGTTAAAGACGGATTTTACGTATGTGCTATGTATTTGGTTAAGCCATGATGAGTGGTGTATTTGTATATTATTGTTATTGTATCGTAAATGCAGGATTGCGATAAGATGTGTGGTAATACACTGATACCGGTACATACGGTATTAAAAGGATCGTACCTTGGTGATGTGAGCACGGTGTTAAGAGGGTTGTGCCATATCATGAGATTGAGCACGATGTTGCGGATCGTACCTTGGTGGTGATTGATCATTGTTATAAAGATTTGCTGAGTTGTATTGCTGATATTATTATTTACATTGTTATTCTTCTACTGTTATTTTGTCCCTGCTCAACATTTGGTTGACGTTGGTGATTTTCGGTTTTCTCAAAAAAATATTCAAGTCTGTAATGAACCAATTGACATTTTCGACAATTGGGGAGCAATAAGTCTAGAAGGTAATAAAGGTTAAGATGGATGGGCCAAGTCTTAGCTAGCCGTGTCTAGTTACCATGAGTTGTCATTATTATTATCATTTACATTTCCGCTGAGTTAGGTTTATAGACATTGTTATTCTACAGTTGGTTTCAGTTATGTAACAGATAGTTTCAGACCGTTTTACAGCATTGTTGTAATTTTTTTAAAGTACCTTTATGATTGTTTTATCATGTTATTCACTAACTCGTGCAACCGAGATGGTAACAGTCTTATTTAGCCGAGAGTATCTTGCTAAACGCCCTTGGTTAAATTGGGGTGTTACAAATATAAGTAAAGTTGCTCACATAGATTAGCTGGTGACTGTTGGGGTTTAGGGTTTGTAGATTGACTAGAGTGATTTTTGTTCTAAGTGAATGAAATTGTGTCCCTTGTGGATGGTGCCTAATTAGTCAGAAACACGCTGCGTATGATACCTGATGCGCTCGAAGAGTGCATGTTGTATGTTGCAGCCGGTGGATTGTGCCTAATTGCTCACGATAATACTATAGTAAAATCAGTGACTTTAAAAACAGCTTGGCAAGTAGCATAACCCCAAATCCCCTACAAGCGGGAAAACATTGCTAGTATTTGGATAACGACTTCCAAACAACAACATGCGAACATACTTCTAAAATAGGCATATATGTCGAGTCTAGTAGTTGTTTAAGATAGTGACTCACACATTTTAATGGTAGCAACTATCTTGGACAACGAGTATCCACGACAATACTCAAGGAGACCATTTTGATGTGTGATGTTTCTTGAAATTGGACAAGACCTATCTTCAAAATTTGCTTTGTTTTTAGATGCCTAAGTCATAACCACATCCTGTTCAGGTTGCTTCCATCCCAAAAACTCATGGCAATTGAAAAGAGAAGTAACCAATTGAGAGAACAACTGATCATTAAACGACAAAAAAAGGGATCATCATAAAAATCGTATGATGAAGTGAGCCTCCGGCGCCGCTACTACTACTACCACCACCACCTATGTCGTCATCAACGCCACTGACACAACCGTCACTACGACATCGTAGAGGATAGGTAACTTGAGTAGTTATAAGTTGTCTGTGTAGAAATCTTGAACAATTATAAGTATTTGTTCTTAATTCAATCTTCACAACAACCTAGAGGAGATGTACGGGAAACTGGGAAAGTCACCCATAAGAGACAAATCAGGAGACTCATGAGTTCTGATGCAAAACAAAGTAACGTATAGTAATGATAAAATACATGCAAAATAACGTAATATTATTTGATCAAAAAATATGTTAACTTTCAGTATGAATGAAGAATAGTAATGATAAAATAAAGGGTTAATTGATGAAATTAATCCAAACTATGACCGTCCTGCCCAAAATAATCCAAACTATACATTATCCCATAAAAATCTTATCTATGATATCATTTAACTTTTAATGCTTTGTTGCTTTTAGTGACTGGTTGTCACCGGTAAATTTTACCTATTTCTAAGTTGCCTTCTTTTTCTTCCCTTTTCTTGATCTATTCTTCAACTACTTTGTTTTATTGTTTTTATCTTCTTCCTTTCTTTAACCCAGATTTGTTCTTGAATCCTCCTTTCATTCTCCACTGATAATAAAATATCACAACAAATACTACTCGAACTATGACTCAAAAAGCCAAAATTCGCAACCTACAACAACAACAATGACCTATATATACCCATTTTAGTATTCTAATCATAATTTTTTTCTGGGAAAATCAATTAATTTATAATGGTGAAGTTGAAATTTCAAGAACTTATTACTTTGTAATAAAGTTTGAATCTTTTTCTCCTTCTCATACAAAAATAATTATCTTTTGGTGAATTTTTTTCGATCAAATTTATAAATTCATTAGTTAAATTAAATAGTTGTGAGATATTACGGGAAAAGCACCACAAAAAAGATGGAGAAGAAGAAGAATAGTAAGAAAGATTGCAAAATCAATGATGAAAAGTATGAAAAAGTTGAAATTGTGATACAAAACGATCCGGATTTATTAACAAATCTGGGTTTCCAATGGTTGTAGAAGAGCTTTACAAATCTGGGTTTCATTGAACCTTCAACTTTTTTGAATTGGGTTGTTGCGTAATCATCTAGTTATTGATGAGTTGACTGGTTTGTTTTATTTTTAATTTGCAGCTATTTGTGCATTGTATATTTGAATCATACCCATTACCCAGATTAATGAAGTGTTCTGAGGAAGAAGATAAAAGAGTGAAAAGAGATGAATAAGTTGTAAATGATGGTCTAAAATGAGTTTAAGAGTAAGAGGTGACCTGTTAAACAGATTGCCCTTCTAGCGAGACAGTACAAGTTAAATGATAGAATAGATCGGATTATTATGAGATAATGTATAGTTTGGATTATTTTGGGCAGGACGGTTATAGTTGAGATTATTCTCATAAATTAACCCTAAAATAAAATACAAATACATCTTAAATTCTTGCAACTGTGAAATTTTTTAAATTCGACGCAAATTACAAAGTTTAGTTATTTGCATCATCTACTTCTGTATAATCATTAAGTTCAGTTCAATTCAGGTTCATTAAGTTCAGTTCAGATATGTTCAGATAAGTTCAGTTCAATTCAGTTGGTCCATTAAGTTCAGTTTAAACGAATTCAGTCCAAAAGAACAGGGCCTAAATCACTCTAGAAATTGAATTGATTTAGTTTGTATTTCACATGCTTGTACTTTACAACCAACCTTGCTTACTAATCCATAAGCTCAATAACCAACAGAAAACATAAGTGTGTAACCAACTTCCTAACAATCTAACAACCTGCTATTTTGTCACTTGGTGACTTACACTAAAAGCTATTTCCTCCTATTTACTCATTTTTTCCCCTTTTATTTTACACAAAAATAAGAAAATGATTTTGAACCATACAAAACACTCTACATGTAATTGAATTTGGACAACACATCACTTTCCCAAAAAAGGAAAGAGGGAGAAAATGAGTAAATAAGAGGAAATATATTAATTCATACTCCTATATGACTCTTGAAATGAAAAAAAGAGTTGTCATAACACACAATTATAACCAAAATAGCTGTTAAAACAAGACACTTCAAACACTCTAACAAACATTCACATAGAAACTAATGAATGCAAAGAGGCCGCGTTGAAAAGAAAGGTAGATCAGATGTAGGCAGCCTGCTCAGTTTTTATAAGTTATTATACTGCTGAAATGCTAATCAAATTGCAGAAAACACTCTGTTACAATAGCGGTTTAGATATACGCAAGCTTAATCTGAACCGAAACGACATCAATGCTGAGTTGCTGACAGCAAAGAGTACACGCATACGATTTACGGAGTAGTATTAACCTAACTTAGAACAATTAGTCTTGCTTGTGACGGGTCGGATCTTGTGACGGGTAGTTTGTGAGAGAAAATGGGTAGAGGGAACAAAG
>JAOWBH010008876.1:0-25538 GCA_028566215.1 Silene coronaria
CTGTTAATCGAGCCTTTCGTGCTATTCACCGTTTTGATGGTGTAGCTCTTGTAATCGAGGCTTTGGCCTGTATTACAGAATAGGTACTTTTCAACTTTATCATTTCAAATGTTGGATGACTATTCTCTAATAAGATGACTATTCTTATGTGTACCTAAAAATAAAATAATGATTTATTCTTACAAACGAATGAGAAAACTACAAATATCAATCTTGTGGAATAGGTTATTTCTATACTTCTGCTTTTCATTATTATTATTATTTTTTTAAGAAGGCTTTACTTGTATGCCTGCCGTTGGTTTGAGCCGCTATTCTGTAAGTTATTTCCTGATTGACAAGCATTGGAGACTTCGCTATTGGAGCTAGGTATATAATGGAAGGGATCAATAGTTAGTTTTATTATCTTGGGTCATCTGATCGTAATTGTTACTTTGCTTCCTTGTCAATACTTTTCAAAGAACATGCTAGGAGTAGCTGACGAATATTTTAGAGTTTATACTGTAGAGTGTTACTCTTTTTTCTCAATGTACTTTGACTCTTCTTGTCATAACCTAAAATGAAAGTTGACAATGTTTAAGCTGGCAAGACAGTTTTTGTATTGCTTTTGTTGCACTGACATCACTTATCGTTTTTTCCTATTTTTCAGGATTACAAGATTGCAGAACGAATTAAGATGGAAGGGAAGGCCTCTTTGATGGGTGTGAACAAATGGGATACTATACCGTATAAGAATCAGAAGACAGCAACAATATATGAGCAAGATGTTCGACGGAAGGTCCGCAATCTTCATTGGACACCCATTGTTTATGCAACTGCAATAACCGGACAAAGTATTGACAAGTATGAACTAACAACTGTCCCATAAGGTTCTTAATTAGTCGTCTATCACGAGCTTAAGACTGTATTAGTAACTGGGTGTTACATTAGATATACAGCCCTGAAGCATGTACATTAATTTTAAAAGCAGGGTTGTAGTAAGACCCTGTAGAGTATTTATCGGATCAGCTGCTTGTCCCTGGTAAAGTATCTTAATCGTGGCTTCTTGTTTCTAGGATTATTGTTGCCGCAAATATAGTTGAGAAAGAACGGTCAAGAAGGCTTAGCACTGCTACATTGAATCAAGTGGTTCGAGAGGCTGTAGCTTTTAAAGCTCAACCGAGGACCAGGGGTGGGAGGAGAGGCCGAGTTCTTTATTTTACTCAGGTATTGATTTGATACAAACCTACTCTTTTGGTGGTTAGTAAAACATTAAATACTATCACAAACTTATATTATTGTGGCTAAATTTCTGCTTTGGTCATTCTATGATGATGTCCAAACTCTGTAGAAGTGAAAAGACTTGGTAGAGAGTGTGGCTCCATAAGTTAGCAAACATGATGCTCTTATTTGTACACTATATTTGTCTAATTCTAAGCCCTGGAGCTCTATGTTGATTAGCTAAATTGTTTATACATCATATATGTCCGCATGTCATTCATCACAACTCACAGTCAGAGTGCGAATAGCCGTTTCTAACTTGAAATAGAGACACCTCTAGATTGGTATTGGAGTTTCATATCTTTTTAATGGACGATAATTGGTGAGCAGTTTTTGCTATCGTTTTAAAGTTTAACTCATACTGCTGAGCAACGAGGATGCCTGTTAAATTTGCCTTGTGTAATTATTCAGCCGGTGTATACTAATTACTCATCTTCTTGGTTAAAATTGGTTCCAACTCCTCTATCGGCTCTATGCATGTAAAATGATCGTCTTTTGTCAGTCAAAGTACTTGGTTTATCACTGCAATCTGCTACACTGATATTGCTATAGATTTGGCCATTTACCTTCAAGGATTCATCGTCATCTTTGTTGGCAGGCTGCCATCCGACCTACATTTGTTTTCTTTGTGAATGACGCAAAACTCTTCCCTGACACATATCGGTGTTATATGGTGAAGCGATTGCGTTCTGATGCCGGGTTTTCTGGTACACTAATTAGACTTTTGTGGCACAGTAGAAGGAAATCAACAGAAGATTTAGGTCATTGTTTATATTTTCATTTGAATGATTTTATTTCTGTGTCGAGTTCATGAGAAAGCCGATACTCGAATATATTTGGAGAAGTAAACTGTCAAAGTTACATTAGTTGATCACAAAACTGCCATAGTATCCCTACTGTACACAGCCAAGGGTGTCTCAGATGGGATTATGAAAATAAAGTTTCTGTAAATTTTAAACATAAAAGAGAGTAGTAGAGTACCAGTGTTAACACGAAGGATATTTTAGATATAACTGGCTTCATTACAAGGAGGACAAATTATTTAAATTTTGTGAGAATTTTACTATGTTGTTCTACCTTCTACGTTTTTGTTTGTTTAATTGTGTTAGATTCAATGGGTTTAATAACTTAATACTCACAGTTTCATGGCTTTAACCCCCCTAGCAAATTTGATTCAACTAGTATCTGGGTTAGTCTATGGCATTTAATCCAGACCTAGACATTGATGTTTTGGCTGCACAATTGTTCAATCCTTATTCCAGTCTGATTGAAGTAGAATAAGTTAGGCAATTCCAATGTGATTGAAGTTCAACAAGTAACAAAAATATTCGAATGATTGGCAACTATCGAGTGAGCTACTGAGCTGACTGAAGTTCTCAGATTCTAGCTTAACCATACAAAATATCATCCTATATGTTTATCAGACTAGGAATTGAGTCATTTTTCGTCATTATATCGTTCTGGTGGCTACTATCTTAGTCCCATAATTATGCGGATAATGAAGTCCAAGACCTTGGTAATGTACTTCATGAGAATGCAGTATTGCTAGGTTTTCTGATATTCTTATTTAAAAGACAATATACTCCGCAAAAATCTTAGGGAAGTAAGTTGCATGTCATAGATTCGTGGATCCTTATATTTATGAGACTGTTAGATGACGAAGCATTTATCAGTGCTTGTTTGAGGCTGATTGTCCTATTATGGGTGTCAACCACTCTATTATTTCAAGTGCTCAAACTCAGAATGGCTTTCTTGTAACATTGGCTTTGTAGATTTTTACCTCTTCCCATATCTGCTATCTCTGGAACAGGAACTGGAGAACTTTTTGATCTTGTTTGTTCGGGGTTTGATAAAAGTTGCGGTATTCTGTCGATGTTCTTTTCAAAGTATCTACTCTTCACCCTGAGAATGATTGTTTAGTTGTTTAGTTGTGTTAAGTGAACTTGAAGTTATACAAAATTACAAATTGTACATGTAGGAACCAGTTTATCTGAAAGAGGAGGAAAACAATGTTCCCGACTTCCCGCTATGGCAATCATTGGCAGACCAAATGTTGTTAAAACCGCATATTAAATGCATTGGTTGGAGAGGACAGGACTATTATGAGCCCGGTCAGTGGCACAACACGTGATGCTATTGATACCGAATTCACTGGATCAGAAGGCCAGGTTTGACACTAGTCTTTTTTTTGAGTGATAGGTGGTGTGAATGTTTGGTGGGTGGATTCAATGTTGGCTTGGAATCAGACATTTATTGTTTAATGTATTGTTTTTGATCATTTTTTATAAAGTTTGACTACCTGGTTGATCATTGTAAAATTATAGTATCTTTTAGTTTTCTGTTAGAGACTGAGACTAGTTAGGAAACAGTAAAATACATTAGAAATCTCACTTTTCATTACCACATTGCCTCGTGTCGTCACCTTATGTCCAATTTGTGGTGGTGTTAGGCTAATAGCACAAGGTGGTTCTTATATCGTGCAAAACCTCAAACACTTCTCTTTCTAATCTCCAACGGCCAATCGTACAAAAAAACTGTGAAACTCTTGTCTTTTTACTGCTACCTAGTCTGCAATTTTCGCTTGTAAAGCCTAGCATCTGATCACTGGATCTGTCACTTGTGAGCCTGTCTGCTTGTTACTGACTGACAGTCCTATGCCCTCCAGAATCACATCTATGGGAAAGATATCTCAGTGTTCATCACCCTCTATATTCCTTACTGGATCTGATGTTGATGTGGATTGTAGTGGTTGATATGCTGAGAAATCGTAACCTAACATGTTTGCAGAAATTTCGGCTAATTGACAATGCTGGAATCCGGAGAAAATCAACTGTTGCATCTTCTGGGAGCACAACTGAGGCATTGTCTGTCAATCGAGCCTTTCATGCTATTCACTGTTCTGATGTTGTAGCTCTTGTAATTGACGCTGTGGCTTGTATCACGGAACAAGTATGTTGGATTTATGAAGTAATGGTTATATTTATAAATGAATGTGAAAAGTTGAAAATTACAAATATCAATCTTGTGGAATAGGTTACGTTTATATTTCTGTTTTTTTTTTTTTTTTAGAGCTTTACATGTATGTTTGCCATTGGTTTGAGCCGCTATTCTGTAAGTTCTTTGCTGGTTGATAAGCATTGAAGACTTCACTATTGGAGCTGGATATATAACGGAAGGGATCAATAGTTACATAGTTATATTATCTTTGGTCATCTGATCGTAGTTAACCCTTAAGTAAAGGTGGCAATTCGGGTCGGGCCCAGTTGGGGTGGCACGCTCGCCTTTACTGTAACATTTATCCACATTCACTCTGTTTTAAGTTAATTTCGATCATTTATTCTTGTGTTTAATTAAACTCTTGGAAGCCCCGAAGCTTAATTATACGCGGTGATAGATGATTTGATGCTGTTTTCATGTAGCCGTGTTATTAATGCTATTCTTATGAACGTATGGTTGTTTCAGTTTTACGCATGGGCTTTAAACCTAGTTTTCATTATTTCGGTGTTCTTAATCACTCATGCGCCGTGTTATGGACTGACATACGCTATGTGCTATGTGTTTGACATTTAGTAAGGAAGTAAGAGCAGAAACCACAATTTCTGCTTTATCGGGTGATACTGTTGTTTGAAATTTGTTGATTACTGGCTTACTAGGATGTGCTATGTGTTGCATACAAATATGCCACTTCCGAGCTGACTTAACTCAACCACGGTTGTTCAATTTCTTATCTATTGATTTTGTGCCACATCGTTTAATCCATTGATGCACAAGAGATTGTGGTTTCTGCTCTTACTTCCTTACTAAATGTACTAACTTTCCGTGCCTTTCATTTCTCTTTTCTATAACTGACATCTTTCTTTTTGTTGACAAATTTTGAGTCAACTATTCGAGATGATCTTAGTAATTTGACACTTCAACTTAAGTCTTTTCATGGACTGCACCTCCCAAACTGCCATTTTTTTTATTAACTTGCAATGATTATACGGATCTTCTGTGGCCTCCAATCTATCTATGATATCATTTTTGGTAATCTAGTGCGCTTTTCTAGTGTATAGCTGCAAAAACTTTAATTTATGGTTATAATTACCCCTCCCCTTTTAGTACTAATGCATAATTAGTGCAGATTGCCTTCTTATTGTCTTGTGAATAACCTGGTTTATTTAGTTGGTATGGTTTTATGGTGGGCTTAGGGTCACCTGTTCACACTACATTTTAGGGCATTGTTAGGGCAGGCGGCTTTTATCAAGTCGGGTCAGGGGTTTACTACATTTTCGTCGAACTGTATAGTTGCAGATTTTATGGATTGTAAACATAGGAAATTCTGCTAATGTAACAAACTAAATATCGTGTCATTCCAATGTTTAGTCGTATTCAATAAATATCGCTGTGCACAAGTATTTAATGTTTTTGACACATCTAGTTTTTTCATGCAATTATGAGAAGCTGCACTTTTTAAACTAATTTCGTGGAATATCTTGATGAAGCTGGTCTTTGCTCTAATGGTGTTGTGCAAATTAGCTTATTCTACTATCTTGCTGATGCTGTAGATCAAGGCACGACAAGAGATGGTGTTCAAGATGAGCTTGAATTGACACCTTTGGTCGCAGAACAGTCTGGTCTGCTTTCTAGGGGTCAGCTGTAATTGACTGAAGCTTCAAGAACTGATTCTAGACATGCAAGCTCAACTGACATGCCAACTGATGTGCCCGAATCACATAATGGTATTGTAAGAGGGGCAGCAAACTCTTCATCAGACAATTCCGGTGCTCTAGTGGTTTCAACTTCTGCTGGTACCAGCCTTTCACTATTTTAGGGGTAAGATCTATTTCACATTTCATAGTTACTAGGACTTCATAGGGGTGCAATATTGTTAGGTTTCCTGATATGCTTATTTAAAAAACAACAGATAATCTTAGGGAAGTTAGATATGCATGTCAAAGATTCGTGGATATCTAAATTTATGAGACTATTAGGATGTTAAGCGTTTATTAGTGCTTTGTTTGAGATCAATTGTCAATACAGCTCATATTATGGATTCATGCGTGTCAAATGCTCTATTATTTTTTATTTGCTCAACTCAGAATGGCTTTCTTGTTCCATTGGCTTTTTAGGCTTTCACCTCTTCCTATATCTTCTATCTCTGGAACAGGAACTGGAGAACTTCTTGTTCGAATCTGATAAAAGTTGAGGTATTCTGTCAATGTTCTTTCTAAAGTATCTACTCTTCACCCTGAGAAAGATTGTTTAGCTGTGTTGAGGGACTAAGGCAGATTGTACGATTTTTCTGGGGGTTAGGTAAAAGAAAGAAACAAATCAAGAAGGAAAAATAGGGGAAAAAGATCTGATTAGATTTTTGATGTTTTGCTTCCCCCCGATGCTTGAGCTATTTTTCTTAACAACATTGACAATAATTGAACTTCAAGTTAAACAATTCACTGGCTTCTATTTTGCGACAAAATATCTACATATCATTGGCACATACTTCTTTAGTTGTCGTTATACATTGTTAGGGCAGGCAGCTTTTATCGAGTCAGATCAGGGGTTTACTACATTTTCGCCGATTTATGGATTGTAAACATAGGAACTTCTGCTAATGTATTAAAGTAAATTTTGTTTTATTCCAATGTTAGTCTTACTCAATAAATAACGCTGCGCGCCTGCACAACTATTTAATGTTTTTGACACATTTAGTTTTTTCATGCAATTATGAGAAGCTGAACTTTTTAAACGAATTTCCTGGAATTTCCTGGTCTTTGCTCTAATGGTGCAAATTGGCTTATTCTACTATCTTGCTGATGCTGTAGATCAAGGTACGACTCGACAAGAGATGGTGTTCAAGATGAGCTTGAATTGACACCTTTGATCTCAGAACAATCTGGTCTGCTTTCTAGGGGTCAGCTGTAATTGACTGAAGCTTCTAGAACTGATTCTAGACATGCAAGCTCAACTGACATGCCAACTGATGTGCCCGAATCACATAATGATATTGTAAGAGGAGCAGCAATCTCTTCATCAGACAAATCCGGTGCTCTAGTGGTTTCAACTTCTGCTGGTACCAGCATTTCACTCTTTTAGGGGTAAGATCTATTTCACATTTCACAATTACTAGGACTTTTATGATAAGATCAGTGCTTATATTTTTCAATGGAGATGAGGGTCACCTTTTTTATGCTGCTATTGTTTGATAATGTACCCAGCCACAACCCCTTTTCCAGAAATGTACTTTTTTACATACTATGACGTGAACAGATTTGATTGACTCGACTGAAATGATTCTTAAAACCTTACGTGCTTCTCTTTTCTAAAAGTAACCGGATCTGAGTCATCTGACACTCGGACACTGTATCGTGTTCGACAGTTTCAGCCGAGTCAAAGTCACGTAGGTTGGCCATGAGTGTGAAATGCTATTAAAGAAGGGACTTCAAGTATATATGTAACATTGTGTGGCTTTCTCTTATTTCCCATGCTGGTTTTTCTCTGTTATCCTGATGTGACAGCCTTATTGAGCGAGCACGGCCGTTTGTTCACGGATTCGCAGATGATATTGGCTGACTTCAACGTGATCCAGCTATGCCTCCGGTGGAAGATGGAACTGAAAGATTTATGGAAATTTTAGATAGCATCGGGTACTACTCCAATTGGCCTCTTGATGTTTCAATATCTAGGTCACCGATGTGTCTACATTTTGATAAACTATTTCATTTGTCAGTCATGGTGTCCACAAGCTCCCAGAGTTGATGATTGACTTGTTGGTTCCAGGTACTAAACATTGCTCTTTTATGTACTGCGTAGAAAGCATGGGTACTAGCTAGTGGTTGTGCACTATTTGGTAGAGTTTCCACTCATTTGACTATCTCATTGGTATGTTGACAGGTCTTTTTGGTAAACATGGACCACTCTATTTTTCCAACACAAGAACCTACTTCTCAAAGACGGGTTTAACGTGCCATATTGCCAAGATCCACAATGAGGTAATTACTTGGAATTGTATTGAAGGCGGAGTTTGTACATGTTATTATGTTATTCCTTGCATTGCTGAACATATGTTCGGTAACAGGCTTCAGTCGAGAAAAATGCAACAGAATTGAAAGATTATACTGAGGAGATTTACTGGGGCTTAGTAAACGTGTCATGTTGGTTGGTCATAGTAAAGGAGGAATAGAATCAATAGATGCTGCAGCTGCTTTATCTATGTAATGGTCTGAATTGAAGGACAAGGTAGCTGGCTGCCTGGCTTGGTATTAGCCCACAGCCCTTACGGTGGCAGTCCTATAGCTTCAGATATTCTTTGAGAAGGTCAGCTTGGCGATTATTTTTATGCACGAAAACTCATGGAGATCCTGATATGTAAAGTAATTAAGGTAAGATTATGCTGTCCGTATTCTCTTATTCTCCTATTTGATAAGATGTTGAGTTCGGAAATTTGCGTTTTCTTCATGGAGGTTTAGGGTTTGATTCCTTGATAATGTACCAATGTTGAAACTCAAGTTGACAGTTTCAATGGTGCCATGTTGGCGGTACGACGCAGTGTTGATCATTAGAGTTTGATAAATTCCTTTCTCTTCAATGTCGGGGTGCTGCAAAATGCTTTCTTGAATGACTGTATTTAGCTGCCTGAGTGTATCACTAGAGTGTGATAAATTGCTTTCGTTTTTCCGGGGTTATCTCATTTATAAATTCTGAACAGGCCGGCCTAACTGCAGGTGATGTGGAAATAGCCGACTGGTTACGTAAAAACTATTCAGACAAGAATATTATACTTGCCGTCAACAAGTGTGAGTCTCCAGGTAAAGGACAAGTCCAAGCTTTGGAATTTTGGTCTTTCGGGTGAGTAATTCATTTCCTTCAATCTGTTTTGACTTTGTGATGTTACAATAGTAGGCCTTTTCTGCAGACTGCAACTGTGTTTGCTGAGCTGCCTAAACGTGGATTGCTTGATAACTAACTTAATGTGTGTTAGTGACTCAGACCACTCAGTGAAGCTTACAAAAACAGTTTTGATAAAAATGAAACGTGACAGAATTTACCTCCTAACTCTACATATATTTTTTTCTTGACAATTTTCTCTCTCTACATAAATATGGAGGAATAAACTGTCAAAGTTAACATTGGTTGATCACCAAACAGGGACTATAAAATTGGGAGGGAGGTTGTAGAATTTATGACAAGTATCCCTATTGTATAGCCAAGGGTGTCTCAGATAGGATTATGAGAATAAAGTTTCTGTAAATTTTAAACATAAAAGAGAGTACCAGGGTTAACACAAAGGATATTTTACATATATATTACTGGCTTCATTACAAGGAAGATAAATGATATGAGAATTTTACTCGGTTGTTCAACGTTTTTGTTTGTGTAATTGTGTTAGATTCAATGGGGTTAGCAACTTAATACTCACAGTTTTCATGGTTTTAACCATCCTGGCAAATTTAATTCAACTAGTATCTGGGTTGGTCTCTGGCGATTCAGACCTAGACATTGATATTTTGGTTGCACAGTCGTTCAATCCTTATTCCAGAGTCTGATTGAAGTACAGCAAGTTGGGCAATTCCAGTATGATTGAAGTATAAGTGTATAACAAGTAACAAAAATATTCGAATGATTGGTAACTATTGCGTTAGCTAACTGAATATCTCAGATTCTAGCTTAACCATACAAAATATCATCCTGTATCAGACTAGAATTGAGCCATATTTCGTCATTATTCATTTATTCCATTTCGTCTAGTGGCTACTGGCTACTATCTTAGTCACATTTTTATGTGGATAATGAGGTTCAAGACCTTCGTAATGTACTTCATTTGGGGTGCAATATTGCTAAGTTTCTGATATTCTTATTTAAAAAACAACAGATTCCTCAAAAATATTAGGAAAGTAAGTCATGCATGTCAGAGATTAGTGGATCCTTAAATTTATGAGACTGTTAGATGGCGAAGCATTTATCAGTGCTTTGTTTGAGGCTGATTGTCCTGTTATGGGCGTCAGCCACTCTATTATTATTTCAAGTGCTCTAACTCAGAATGGCTTTCTTGTTCCATTGGCTTTGTAGGTTTTCGCCTCTTCCTATATCTGCTATCTCTGGAACAGGAACTGGAGAACTTCTTGATCTCGTTTGTTCGGGCCTGACAAAAGTTGAGGTATTCTGTCGATGTTCTTTCCAAAGTATCCATTCTTCACTCTGAGAAAGATTGTTTAGTTCCGTTGAGAGACTTAGTCAGATTGAATGATTCTTGTGGGGGAGAGGCAAAAGAAAGAAATATACGTTAGTATCAGGGAAAAAATAGGAAGAAGAAGATTTGATTTGATTACTGTTTTTCTTTTTCTTGCTTCACTAGTGGTCTTGCTGATGCTTGAGCTGTTTGGCTCTGCAATTTTTTCTTAACATGGACAGTAAGTGAATTTGAAGTATACAAATCACATGCTTTTATTTTGCACATGCAGGAACCAGTTTATCTAGAAGAAGAGGAAAACTATGTTCCCGCTATGGCAATCGTTGGCAGACCAAATGTTGGTAAAAGCAGCATATTAAATGCATTGGTTGGAGAGGACAGGACTATTGTGAGCCCAGTCAGTGGCACCACACGTGATGCTATTGATACCGAATTCACTGGACCAGACGGTCAGGTTTGACACTTATTTCTCTTTTTTGAGTGGTATGTCGTATGTGGTGCATGTGTGTTTGGTGGTGTGGGTTCAGTGTTGGTTTTGAATCAGAATTTTATTGTTAAAAGGAATTATTTTAATTATTTTTCATTAAGTTTGACTGCCTTGTATTCGTGTTATATTTTTGTTGTCAGTTTGCCCTCTCTATTTCTGTTAGACTGAGACTAGTCAATGAAACAGTAAAATACATTAGAAATCTCACTTTTCATTACCACATTGCCTCATGTCGCCACCTTATGTCCAACTAGTGGTGGTGTTAGGCTATTAGCACAAGGTGTTCCTTATATAGGGCAAAACTCTTCTTTTTGTAATCTCCAATGGCCAATCTTACAAAATATTGTGAAACTCTCGTCTTTTTGTTGCTCCCTAGTCTCCAATTTTCGCTTGTACAGCCTAGCATCTGATCACTGTATGCTGCCACTTTTGAGCCTGTCTGCTTGTTACCGAGTCCTGTGCCGTCCTGAATCACATCTATGGCAAAGTTATCTCAGTGCTCTATCACCCACCAAATTCCTTACTGGATTTGATGATGATTTTAATTGCACTATTGCAGTGACTGATATGCTGAGCAGTCGTAACCTAATATATTTGCAGAAATTTCGGCTCATTGACACTGCTGGAATCCGAAGAAAATCAACTGTTGCATCTTCTGGGAGCACAACTGAGGCTTTGTCTGTTAATCGAGCCTTTCGTGCTATTCGCCGTTCTGATGTTGTAGCTCTTGTAATTGAGGCTATGGCCTGTATTACAGAACAGGTACTTTTCAACTTGATCATTTCAAAGTGTTGGAGGACTGTTCTCTAAAATATGATTACTCTTATGTGTACCCAAAAATAAAATAATGATTATTCTTATGAACGAATGAGAAAACTACAAATATCAATCTTGTGGAATAGGTTATTTCTCTATACTTCTGCTTTTCAGTATTTTTTGTAAGAGGGCTTTACGTGTTGCCTGCCATTGGTTTGACCGCTGCTATTCTGTAAGTTATTTCCTGATTGACAAGCATTGGAGATTTCACTATTGGAGCTGGGTATATAAAGGAAGGGAGCAATAGTTAGTTTTATTATCTTGGGTCATCTGATCGCAATTAACCCTTAAGCCCTAAATTTCCTCCAGGTCTTGCTACAGCACTATTTCATCCAGGGGAAAACATCCCTTTTATGATTTCATTGTTACTTTGCTTCCTTGTCAACACTTTTCAAAGAACATGCTAGCAGTAGAGTTACTGTACAGTGTTACTCTTATTTCTCAATGTACTTTGATTCTTCTTGTCATAACCTAAAATTAAAATTGTCAATGTTTAAGCTGGCGGGACAGTTTTTGTATTGCTTTTGTTTGCACTGACGTCAATTATCGTCTTTTCCTATTTTTCAGGATTACAAGATTGCAGAACGAATTGAGATGGAAGGGAAGGCCTCTTTGATAGTTGTGAACAAATGGGATACTATACCGAATAAGAATCAGGAGACAGCAACAATATATGAGCAAGATGTTCGACGGAAGCTCCGCAATCTTCATTGGGCACCCATTGTTTATGCAACTGCAATAACCGGACAAAGTATTGACAAGTATGAACTAACAACTGTCCCCTAAGGTCCTTATTAGTCGTCTATCATGAGCTTAAGACTGTATTAGTAACAGGGTGTTACATTAGATATACAGTCCTGAAGCATGTACAGTAATTTTAAAAGCTAGGGTTGTAGTAAGGCCCTATAGAATATTTATCGAATCAGCTGCTTGTCCCTGGTAAAGTATCTTAATCGTGGCTTCTTTGATGTTTCTAGGATTATAGTTGCCGCAAATATAGTTGAGAAAGAACGGTCTAGAAGGCTTAGCACTGCTACGTTGAATCAAGTGGTTCGAGAGGCTGTAGCTTTTAAAGCTCCAGCAAGGACCCGGGGTGGGAAGAGAGGCCGAGTTCTTTATTGTACTCAGGTATTGATTTGATACAAACCTACTCTTTGGTGGTTAGTAAAACATTACTTACTATCACATAGTTTTATTATTGCGGCTAAATTTCTGCTTTGGTCATTCTATTATGATGTCCGAACTCTTTAGAAGTGAAATGACTTGATAGAGACTGTGGCTCTATAAGTTAGTAAGTACGATGCTCTTAAGTGTACACTACATTTGTCTAATTCTAAGCCCTTGAGCTCTATGTTGATTAGTTAAATTGTGTATACATCATATATGTCCGCATGTCATTTATCACAACTCACAGTGCTGCAGAGCGCGAATAGCCGTTTCTAACATGAAATAGACACCCCTAGATTGGTATTGGAGTTTCATACTATATCTTTTTAATGGACGAGAATCGATGAGCAGTTTTTGCCAGTGTTTTAAAGTTTAACTTATACTGCTGAGCAACGAGAATGCCTGTTAAATTTGCCTAGTGCACTATTCAGCTGGTGTATAGTATAGTGTATACTCATCTTCTTGGTTAAAATTGTTTCCAACTCCTCTATGCATGTAAAAATGTTGGTCTTTTGTCCGTCAAAGCCCTTTATTTATCACTGCAATTCTGCTACAGCGATATTGCTGTAGATTTGGCCGTTTACCTTCAAGGATTCATCTTTGTCTTTGTTGGCAGGCTGCCATCCGACCTCCTACATTTGTTTTCTTTGTGAATGACGCAAAACTCTTCTCTGACACATATCGGCGTTATATGGAGAAGCAATTGCGTTCTGATGCCGGGTTTTCTGGTACACCAATTAGACTTTTGTGGCGCAGTAGAAGGAAATCAACAAAAGATTCAGGTCATTGTTTATATTTTACATTTGAATGATTTTATTTCTTTATCGAGTTCATGAGAAAGCTGATACTCGAATATATACTTGACAGGTAGCAGCAATTCAACAAAGACACGGCCAGCACTTCAGTCAAATCGCAGAAAAGAAGGCATTGCTGCATGATAGTTTCTCGTTCCCAAGTTTCAGGAGACTGGCTAATTCCAGTCAAGAATCTGGATTCCTGAGAAAAGCGACTAAGATTTGGATTCCTGAGAAGTGCGATCAAGATTTGGATAGCGACCGCGATTTGGATTCCCTGAGAAATGCGATCAAGATTTGGATTCCTGAGAACTGTACTCTAGGATCTTTGTAACTATACTTCCCACAATCCTACCTTTTAGGCAAGATGTTAATGATTAATTCGAGTGTATTTAATACAATTTGATGTACATGTTCATTCAATCTGTAAATAAACATGCTTGAACTTTTTATTTAAGACGGAGGAGTTACATATTACCATAAAAAAAAAAACGAAAATTTCGACCAAAACCCAACATTAAACTAGACAATCCATTTACGGAAGCCACAAAGAACTCTGACTGAAATACAAACCAGCAAAAGCAAAATTAAGCCCAGCATTCTTCCCACCAAGAAGGAAGCACAAAATACAATAGCGCCACATACTCCGTAGTACAGTAACATATCATCAACAAGTTTTCGTCTTATGGAACGATCTTATAAGCTTTCACCTTGTCTATCCAAGAAATGAAAGCATTCTTAGTGTTCCGAAACCCTAAGAATCCGTGTTCCTTGCTCTTGTTCATACTATCCAACGGGGCCTCCGCTCCTAGAATCACGTCTACAAACCACCAACTCCCGACCTCCTCCAGCTTTGTCGGAGTCAACCCATTTTCTCTCACAATATCCTCCCACACTCCTTCCTTTCCTTTCATCCATTCGGCAATGCTGAACTTTCCCTCAGTTTCATCAAACTCTGCAAACTCCGCCCCAAATTGCTCGGCTAACACCTTCCACAAGTGCTTCCACTTGAACACATCTCCATTGCTACAATTAAACGCCTCATTTTTACCATACGAATCAACTGAAGCCCAAATTTGATGCTCGGCAATCAAATCAGCGTCTGATGCCTGAGAGTAACATTCCCAAGCAGCTTTCGACCCTGGAAACTTCAGTGGCACCCTTTCATGCTTACACACTGCTGCATAAACACACAATGTACCTATAATATTCATCAAACTATACGGTGAAAACCCGAATATAGTTGTAGGCCTGTGAACAGACCAAGTTAACCCATCCTTGTTAGCCACCTCCTCTTCCAATATATCCTCCAACGCGTAATAAAAGTTCGGCCCAGGCAATCTAGGCATGTCCTCAGTAAAAGGCGGCTCAATCTTAACATTAGCCTTGTTCAGTTCCTCCTGTGCTGAATTATCAAACGGACCAATATAATGCTTAAGCCCCGTCTGCAAGCAAATATGCTTAAGATTCGTGGCAGCCGGGACTATTGCCTTAAGAACATTCCTGAACATCCGTCCATTCACCTCACAATTCTCCACCTCAGACTTACAATTCGCCCACGTGACATAAAACACGTGGGTGACATCAGTAAGCGGAGAGAGCTTGGCAACAGTGTCATCCTGATCCGAAATGTCACATTGGATATACTCAATCGGGTGATCCGAATTCCAATTGGGCCTCGGCCTGCGTGCCAACCCGTAAACCTTCCATGGGCCACCCGGCGTGTCAGCAAGAGGTAGAATTTCCGCTAGACTGTTACCGACTATGCCGGTCACCCCTATAATCAGAGCTACACTCGGGTAGGTTTTCGTCGTCGTCGCCCCTAATTCATCCGTATCGTCTAATTTCTTCTGCAAATCAGAAATTAAATGCAACACAATCTAATAATTAGTAAAATCAATGGAGTTAATCCGTCTATTCATTTCATTTCCATACGTTTGATTAAAATATTTCTCGCATATATCGAACAAATAAGTACTATTGAGACATGAATAAATGATCTGGTGTTAAGCTCTCTCCGCCGCGATCATTTGTTTACCTTTGATTAAAAAACCGTCACGGAGACTAAAAAGATAAACAAATGATTGAGACGGAGGGAGTAATGAAATCGCAATTATGATAAGTGAAAGGGGAGAAAAATGACCTTAGCAGCGCCGATAGCACCAGCCCACCACCAGCTCATTGTATGGATTTAGAGATAGATCGACAGAAGAAGAAGATGATGATGATGATGATTAACGATGATTTTGATGATGATGATGAAGATGATGATGGAAGGTAGGAAAGGTGGATATGATCGCGGCAAATATAATATATAAATGATGGCGGTAATAAAATGGAAGGTAGAAGAGACGTGTGGTGCTGTCAATTTGATGAATGATGATGATTACATGATTTGAATAAAAATGATAAATGGATGGAGTATTGGATTTGGTGTGTAAGTGTTTGACTGTTTGTTATACCTTGACCTGATCTGCCTGAATTGGAACCACTCGACTCGAAATAGACTTGATACCCGAACTCAAATTCTGAACATAGCTCAAACCCAAACCCGAATCGACCCAACCCACTATATATCGACACGAATTTTTACTATTCCAAACTCATTATTATAAATAACTTGATAATAGTTTACCCGAAATGACTCTACCCCGAAATTGCGCAAGACTTATGAGTGGCTACTCTAACGGGGCGGATTAGTCAAACAATTGGTTGCTATCTAGTGGCATGGTCTAGGTGACCCGGTTCGACCCATTTTTTAATATTGTGCGTTCGGAGCTAGCCCTACTTCCCCCTTAGGCTTGTTCCTTCATGCCCCTCTAATAGAGCAGGTTTGGACGATGAATTCTCCTAAGTTTACAAAAGGCCCGCCTTACAAACCCGCATGTTAATGGGCCAAAGAAATTTATGTTGGCCCCTCTCGCATCTGGCCTAAACCCTCAGTTAATCACCTCGACTTCGGAGCTAGCCTTTCTCAGCCACGTTCACATTCACCATAGCCATTTTTAATCTTGATTTTTACTCATTAACATCATCTCATCTTCTTTTTACTACTATCATTGCCTTCATCTTTAATCATCCATAAATTATCTCTATATCTCTTCCATGAAGCATAAAATAGATAACGAAAATATTTTTTAAATTTATTTGGAAGGTTAATTGATTACCAAGCGAGTTAATGGATAACTGAGAGTCTGAGAGGGCTAATACGTCAGGATGCGTTACCGAATAATTGGCTAATTGAATGAGTATATTAATCGATCAACTAACAAACCAAGTTATCGTAGACAATCAATAACGTCATGATATAAATCATATTGTACAAAGTTTGAGTTCAACATTAAATTTTAGAAAAATAGGAAGCACAATTTAGAAACTTAAAAATTCAGTAATACGACCTGAAATATATATATTCCCTCTGTCCCAGTCAATAATTTACATTTACGAAAACGAAGGGGTAACTTTTAATCCTTATAAAATCTTCTAACTAAAATACCCGTAGCCCTAAACGTATACCTAATCTTATGTTTATGGACCTCACTTCACTCAAGTCAAAGCCCAAGTAAAGAGCGCCAATACTCCTCCCAACGGCTCTATTTTTATGTGTAAGAACACTTTTTCCCGCCAAAATTCTCCCCCCTTTTCTTCACTATATATATATATCCACACTCTTACTTACCTCCGTCCCCCATTTCTTTCTTCCTCTTTCTCTCTCTTCCCAGTTTCTTCTTCTCTCTAAAATTTCACACATTTTTCTAATTTATTTAATTTATTCAATATTTTTTCTTAATTTATTTCCTTAATTTTATAGCTTCAATGGCGGCCACTCCAATTAAATCTAAAAAACCACTAGATCTACAAAGTTTCAGTAAAACTCCATCTCCTTCAACCCCGGTTTCTCGTACCCCAAGTCGCGGTTTATCGATATTGGGGTCGGAAAATGGTGGCCCAACTCCCCCTAGAAGATCTTCTCGCCGGTTATCCATTGATTTTAACAAAACCCCAGAAAAACCCATTACTCAAATTCCAGTTAAAGCCCCTAAATCGGTGAAAAGATCGAAACTTGGGTCGGGTTTGAGTAAGAGAGTTGAATCACAAGAACAGTTTCGCCCAAAATCGCCGGATTTGAGTGAAAGGAGGAAGAGGAAGCAAGGTAAGGAGTCTGAAAATGTGCCCACCACGAGGACCGGGACAAGGACGGGGACGAGGACGAGTGCGAGGGTGAGATCGAGTAATGTGGTGAAGAAGAGAGTGTATTATAAGAAAGTGGTGTTTGATGGGGGTGAATTTGCAGTGGGAGATGATGTGTATGTAAAGAGAAGGGAGGATGCGAGTTCCGATGAGGAGGATCCTGAAGTGGAGGAATGTAGGGTTTGTTTTCGGACGGGACGACAAGTTATGATTGAGTGTGATGATTGTCTTGGTGGGTTTCATTTAAAGTGTTTGAAGCCTCCTTTGAATGAGGTTCCTGAGGGTGATTGGATTTGTTGGATTTGTGAGGGTAAGAAGTCGGGGAAAGGCGGTGAGGTCGAGGTTGAGGTTCCGGTGCCACCTCAAGGGAAGAAGAGGGTTAGAACTTTGAGGGAGAAGTTGCTTTCGAGTGATTTATGGGCTGCTCGCATTGAGAGGTAGTTTGTTTAGAATTGATTTGTCAATGAATTTGTTGCTTTGATTGATTGGTATTATTAGCCTGTTTACGATTCTATGTGGTATATATTAGTGAGAGACCGTCTCTCATGAGATGAACTTATTATATTGGCCTGTGAATTGATTTTGTTTGCTGATTTTGGAGACCTAATTTGTTTAGCATGTTTAATTGGGGGTAGCTAAGAGTTTCTACTTGATTTCAGCGTTTTTATTGGTTAATCAATTGCGTGATACTCAACCCCGTCTTAATAATTTGTTTACCCTTTTGTTCTTCGTGAGGGGTATTTTAATCAAAGGTAAACAAATGATTGAGATGGAAGAGTAGTAAGCTAATGGTTAATGGCATTTGAGTTCAATTGGTAGTAACTGCTTCCTAATTGTGTGATACTCATTCCCTCCTTACCTTTTTTTGTTATTTGTGAGGGGTATTTTAATCAAAGGTAAAGAAATGATTGAGACGGAGTAGTAGCAAATTTATGATTACTGGCATTTGAGTGTAATTGGTAGCAATGGCTGTGTATATGGTTTTCAGTGTATCAGCATAATAATATGTATATGATATTGATTTATGGGATTAAGATAGTAGTAGATTAACCGTAGAAGCAGTTTAGGCCGAATGCAGCATATTTATGATTGGAGTTATGATGATGTTGTGCAGTATATGGAAAGAAGTAGATGGGACATATTGGTTTCGGGCACATTGGTACATGATTCCTGAGGAGACTGCATCAGGAAGACAGCCACATAACTTGAAGAGAGAGATTTATCGTACCAATGATTTTGCTGATGTTGAGGTAACTGGGATTACGATTCAAGATAAAATGTGTATTCAGCGTTATTTTCTTCTGTGCTTATAGATGTCCTAGTTTCAGTTTACTAAGAATCTAGGTGAATGATTAGGTCAACTTAGAAAGCTCTGTGACTTGCAAAGCAGGTTAGTTTCGGTCCTGGATAAGTGTGGGGGAGACAATTGACATAACTAAAATGTGTGAAGTACTTTTGCAGGTTAGTTTCGGTCCTGGATAAGTGTGGGGGAGACAATAGACATAACTAAAATGTGTGAAGTACTTTTGAGTCACTTATAAACAGATTTAGTTATCACATTTCTGAAAGCATTTTCTGTTGTTCATGCTTGAAAATTGGACTAATATTTCGGATGGTACTCTGGTAGGCTGAATTCCTAGACATTTACAAAGAGTTCCCTTTAGAATGCAATGTGGATCGTGAAATTTTATGAATTATAATTTGGGAAAATTTATGAATTATAAATGCTTTTATAAAATGTCGAACCAAATTTTCTACGTTGACAGGAACTTCCTGCCAAATTAGTTACAGTATAGATGGTTTTCTTGTTTACAAAGCATTTTCCGGTTTTCTGAGTAATACTGTGACTCCTACCGGTTTTCTTGAGGGATTAAAAAGTTTCTACTTGATGTCAAAGTTTTTATTGGTTAATCAATTGCGTGATACCCAACCCCGTCTTAATCATTTGTTTGCCCTTTTGTTCTTTGTGAGAGGTATTTTAATCAAAGGTAAACAAATGAAAAGAGAGTTTTATCGCACTAATGATTTTGCTGATGTTGAGGTAATTGGGATTACGACTCAAGATAAGATGTGTACTCAGCATTGTTTGCGTCTGTGCTGTTTGATGTCCTAGTTCAGTTCAGTAAGAATTGAGGTAAATGATCGGGTCACATTAGAAAAGCTCTATGACTTGCAAATACAGGTTACTTTCTGTTTCTGGATAAGGATGATGGGAGACGATAGACATAAAATGCGTTGTTTACATTTGAATTACTTCAGAGATAGATTTAGTTATCACATTTCTGAAATCGATTTCTGTTGGTTCATGTGTGAAAATTGGACTAATGTTTTATTTGATTTGTTGCCTCCTAGACATTTATAAAGACTTACCTTTAGAATGCAGTGTTGAATCTGTTGATTGTGAAAGTATGGAACTGATAAACCTTCATTCCTTTGTCGTTGAAATAATGATACGTAGTACGTACTAAGGACGAAATAATGATACGTAGTACGTACTAAGGACTGTAAGGGGGCCATATTACCAATTTAATTGCTCACTTCAGTACCCTGTTAACAATTAAGTTAGACTTAGCTTAAGTTGTTGAAATTTTTCATTTTTCATAAGATTAGTTCTCTCTTTGATTGCAAGATTTGGATAACCTGCAATCTGAGTATCTTTGCGTTATGTGGTCAGAACATCATATGAACATTCACTGAACGAGAAGCGAGACTGTGTTTTACTGGCAAGATACATATGATAACCAGTGGTTTAAATACTTGTTGGTGGGGTGTGCATTACAATAGTTTATTGGCAAAATTTTATGAATCACAAATACTTAAATAAAATGTAAAACCAGACTTTCTATGATGACTGTCATGACACAAACTTCCTGCCACAGTACAGTACAGATGGTTTTCTTGTTTACAAAGCATTTTCCGGTTTTCTGAGTAATACTGTGACCCTTTCAGGTAAAAGAATCTCACTGGATTAGTGTTTACCCTATTGGAGTATCTGCTAGACTCCGACATTGTCCTTTTTATGAATGTTAAAATTTTGAATCAATTTTTCACTTTCATAAGTGCCTCAATAGTTACTATGGAGTACTGCATATAGGAACAATTTTTTTGGTTAACTGCTTTGGTTTTAGTTGTTACTCTACATGAAAGGCTAATGACTCTGTTACTTGATGCTACAGATGGAATCTGTGCTCCGACACTGCTATGTTATGACTCCAAAAGAATTCACTAAGGCGAACAATGAAGGAGATGATGTCTTTTTATGCGAATATGAATATGACATCCGTTGGCATAGTTTCAAGCGACTTGCAGAGATCAACGATGAAGAAGTTGTGAGTCTTTCTAATTCTAAAGTTTAAGCCATTAATCTATAAATGAGACTTAAAGGTTGATAAATTATAATACTAATACTAATTATGTCGCAGGATGATGACAATGGAGATGATGATGATGAGGTCAGTGATGAAGATTTTAAAGTGAACAAAGAATTAGACTCTGACTCAGAAGAAGATGTGGATTTTGAGGAGGAGAATGAGAAGAGAAGGCCTTCTGGACAATCAACTCATGAACGAGCTGCTGTAGGGTGCATCTCCTTTGTTTTTATCGCAAAAAAACTTATATAAGATGGTCTTGCATGTGAGATCAACCCATGCACCGTATAATGTGGTGTGAAATACATTATGGTTTTGTTTGGTCTTATATGTGAGACCGTCTCATACAAGATTTGCTGTATGTTGAATTCGTACTCTGACAGCCTGGCTAATCGAGTTAATTCTATCTGACTCAATAAATAATAGAATTCAAGAAAGGGGCAGTTCTTTGGACTGGAGAAAATCGGAACTAAGAAGATCCCTCAGCATGTAAGATGTCATAAGCAAACGGAACTTGAGAAGGCCAAACAGACACTGCTATTAGCAACGCTGCCCAAATCACTTCCTTGCCGCAACAAGTAATGCACCAGCCACTAGTCAATTGTCACTCTGGGTGACCATTATTTGTTTTACTTTTCACTAACCCCTCTTTCATTCAGAGAAATGGAAGAGATCACTTCATGTATAAAAGGCGCTATATGTGATGATCAATGTCTAGGACGCTGCCTCTACATTCATGGTGTTCCTGGGACTGGCAAGGTGAATTTCTCTTTTTTTTTTCCTCTTTAGGTATTGGATGCACGAAGTAACATACTTATGGCTTTCATTGATTTTGTACTGCAGACCATGAGTGTACTTGCAGTCATGAGGAATCTGAAGTCTGAACTTGAGTCAGGAAGTATTAAGCCATACTGTTTCATCGAGATCAATGGTTTGAAGCTGGCATCAGCTGAGAATATATACAGGGTTAGTATTTGTAAAAGCTGATTAAAATCCTTGTCCCGTCGTTTACATCTAAGTTCAAATTACATTACTAGTCTCTTGACTTGAATGTAAACTCAAATTCTTGTAGGTTATATATGAGGCACTCAGTGGACACAGAGTTGGCTGGAAAAAGGCTTTGCAATTCCTTAATGAGCGATTTTCAGAAGGGAAGCGAGTTGGGAAAGGAGAAAACAAGCCTTGCATTTTGCTTATTGACGAGCTTGATCTGCTTGTGACCAGAAACCAGTCGGTAAATTTTAGAATCTCTTAACAATGTAACAATTTTGTGTAGTCTGTCAAAAGGACAAGTAGCTGAAATGGATTTTCTTTTGTTTTCAGGTTCTTTACAACATTCTTGATTGGCCTACTAGACCTAATTCCAAGTTAATTGTGATTGGTAACTTTCTGTTATGATTGGGGTTTCACATTCAGTGGTAGTAATGTTGAAATGTGGTTGTGTTTCTCAGTGGTAGTAATATAATTGAAATATTTTGAATAAACATCTGCTATCAGTCAATCATGGATTTTTTCTATTTGTCTGTGCAGGAATAGCTAACACAATGGATCTTCCAGAGAAGTTGCTTCCTCGTATCTCAAGCCGAATGGGTATACATAGAATCTGCTTTGGCCCCTATACCTACCAGCAACTTCAGGAAATCATTATGAGTCGGCTCAAAGGAATTGATGCATTTGAGAAGCAAGCAGTGGAATTTGCTTCTAGAAAGGTGCTCAAGCTTTTATCTTGTTAATTCACTCGTAAATCTAGCTCTCATTCTTTTGATTTGCATTGATTGTATGCTGATGATGTTATTGCTGTATTCAGGTGGCTGCTATCTCTGGAGATGCACGTAGGGCTCTGGAGATATGTCGTCGTGCAGCAGAGATTGCCGATTTTCGGGTCAAAAGTCATGCCTCGCTTCCTGATAGTGCTTCTGCTGGTACTTATTCTAGACAAAATTTAGTATAAGAAAGACAGAAATTCAATTTTACTGATAGAAAACCGATCCTTGTTGAAAAAGTCACAAGAGCATCGGTTGGATAGAGAGATGGTGTTACAAAGTGATCCATTTCCCTACTTTAAGTCGCTGAATGGCCTATATTATTTTTCCTTTTGTTTTTACTACTGTTCCTGACATTCACCCGTTTTTGAACTTTCAGGGAAAACCCTTGTTGGTATGCCTGAAGTTGAAGCGGCTATACAGGAAATGTTCCAAGCACCTCACATTCAGGTGAGTGTATTGCTATTTACAGTTGTGATACTCTAATACAGTGAATCACCCATTGTTTAGTTAATTTTACTTTCCTACCTCTCTTTTAGATTCATATATTTCCCAACCCTGTAACATTAAATGTGATTGGCATTACAGGTGATCAGAAAGTCATCCAAACTAAGCAAGATAGTGTTGGCGGCTATGGTGCATGAACTTTACAAGACAGGAATGGGTGAAACAACCTTTGAAAAGGTTAGCTTCTACACATTCTTGAGTCCGTACATCCCGATTTTCAGAGGATTCACAAGCCTCTGTACTGTCGTATCTCGAAGTTTTCAGTCTTTGTTTTTGGTGACCATGTTTTATCCTTGTTAATGGTGAAGCTTGAAGGCTAATACCATGTGTTTTTCTTTTAAAATTTATTTCTTCTGAACCACTACCTTTTTTTCGACATTGTTGCAGGTGGCTTTAACTGTATCCTGCTTTTGTACAAGTAACGGGGAGACATTACCAGGATGGGATACCCTTTTACGTGTTGGGTAAGTACTAAAATGCTTTAAATGCTTGCATTCAAAAACTAGCTAGTCCCCTTGTTAGTCGCTACAATTACAAGTCCTTGAGTTTTAGTCCGCCTCATAGATGACATGCAAACTACAAGAAAATTTGTATGCAAAGTTGCAAACAGTAGACTAGAACAGTAGAACATCTTCACCTAATTTGATCCCGCTTGTCTTGAGACGATTCATTGCATACACTGTGTTATTACTTACTCCCTCCTATTTCATCTAATGTTCCCCTTTCTTTTTTACACAAGAATTAAGAGAATCATTTTGGACCACACAATACACATGACCCCATATCAAATTAATTTTGAACCACACAAAATTATTCAAAAAAAGGAAAGAGGGAACAAAAGGGAAAGGGGACGGAAAAGGAAAGGGGAACATTACTTGAAATAGGAGGGAATATAAAGTTAAGTTTTTAGTTGTAATTATTTTAAGTAAGAAAAATAATAATTTTTTAACTATTTTTTTAAATATAATATATAAAAATAAATATTTTAATAAATTTTTTGGATCTTTGACTCAACTGATCAACCTTTTCGGGTGGAATCTCGACCCTAAAATAACGGGTCATTTAGGATTCAGGTCAAACGGATTGGTGGGTCGAAATTTTCAGGTCTTGACCCTAAAAAACGTGACGGGTTGGGTTAGAATTTGACAGGTTTGGAGGCATTACCTGGTCCTTAAGAGCAGTGGAGGCAGTGACATAGGCATTGACCAACAGCTTGACAATGAACATATTACCTTGCTTAGCCGCATAATGTAACGGGTTCGAACCTTGTGCCGTGTCAACCTGACATATATACTCGACCACCACATCTGATGGTAACATCTTAAGAGCTTCAGATAAAAATGTGTAGTGATTTTTTTTCACTGCCCTATGAATCAAGTTACCAGCCAACTCCTCCTTCCTGCCCATGAAAAATGAACTTAATTCCCCAGCCTCGATTCCGTTTAGAACCTCCCTTAATACCTCCACATCGCCTTTTGTAGCTGCACTAAAGAGGCGGTCCATTGCCACGACACCTATGGTGCTCAAACTCGGGTACAAATCCTTGTGTCGGACACTTGAAGTCTTAAAAGTCAACGATACGACACTGTTAGGCTCTTAGTACTCCGTATTACAACGGTATTAGTTAAACTATTAAGCAATGTAGTTTTGGGTGGACATTGAAATTAATCAATAGTAATTAGTTAAGATTGATTTATAAGGTGGTTGAGAGAAAGAGACAACCGTTTTGAGTCCTACAAATTCAATGCGTCTTGTTTTTGACGGGTCGGATTTGAAGACGGGTAGTTTGTGAGAGGAAATGGGTAGAGGGGACAAAGGAGGGACAAGGAGGGACTCCATGTGCTTCTCCACTCACCCTAAATGAGTTTTTGTGAGGGGAAACGGTATCCGTCTCTTACAAGAGACGGATACCTCCCGTCACAAGTAAGAATTTGTGTAAATTACAATGCGTCTTGCTTGTGACGGGTCGGATTTGAAGACGGGTAGTTTGTGAGAGGAAATGGGTAGAGGGGACAAAGG
>JAOWBH010008877.1:0-16363 GCA_028566215.1 Silene coronaria
GTCATTTACGATTTATTTTTATTTTAAAATTTGGGCTTTTAAAGATTCCGACTTTCCTTTGAGAGTATTCTTTTTGCCCTTGGTTCTCTTGATTTTACTTTGGTAATTTGAAAGCTTTAGCCTTTCTTTTATCGCTCTCATCCGCGAAAATGTTATAGGTTAATTTCGGTTAACCTAATTTCCTTTCCTTATCAAAAAAAAGAAAAAGCGATAACAATTCTATAAAACGTTTTTATACAAGTGGAATTAACTCAAAATTTTGAATAAACAAAATATAAAATGTTTAAAAGGTGTAATACAAATTTAGCTGGATACCTTAGATTGGATCTAAATTCAGTAGGTGATTGACTGATTGATATGTTTAAGATGGCAAAACTGAATTGTAACTCTGTAAGTCAATCGTTAGTTCTCATTGGATCCACACTAAATAATTTAAATAAACCATATACAAAATGTAGTCCTTATATGTTAATCGTAGGAGATCAGAGTTTACAAGTCAAACAGTCTTAATAGGCGGTGTTCACTTCCATGGGATTTCCTTGGAATCTCATTTGATGAGTATTGACTCTCGCTCTCACCAAAGTCACTGGACCGAATACTAGGAGAAGTTTGCTTGTGACGGTCTCTTCAAAGAGACATCTTACAGTCCTTCTTGGGGGTGTTTACTCAGTGGTCCGGACAAAAAATCGGATCGGACCGTATTTTATTTGGTCCGGTCCACGGTCCACCTTCTTACTCTACTTTGGTCTTCGGTCCGGTCCTGGACCAAACCGAACGGACCGCGGATCGGACCATGGACTGAACTTATAAGAAAAGAACCTTTAAAATTTTAATATTTTTAATTTTATTTTAGACTTCGTTAACACGTATTATAAGATGGGTAATTATGTACCTAAATCTAGTAAGAAAATAATGTTGCGTATTTGATCGTTACGAATTTGTTAAAGTTCTAAATTTTTTATGTTAAACCATGTCGATGGCAATCATATTTGGTCTACTTTGGTCCAGTCCGGTCCACACGTTTTTTTGGTCCAGACCGGACCGGACCATTATAAATACGGTTCGGTCCGGTCCTTGGTCCACCTTTTAACCCTTATTTGGTCTTCAGTTCCGAGAGTTTAGTTCGGTCCGGTCCGGTTCTGGACCAATAAATACCCCTCCTTCTCCACTTATCCTCCCATTTACCCCTTTTATCTCACGTCTTTTTAAAGTGACGGATTTTATCCGCAGTGCTCGAGGTATTGGTTGTATTGACATGAATCACAGTTGTATACTCCATATCTTTAAAGTTGTCTACCAAACTTTTTTTTCATCATGGCTTGTTTTTATATCGATTATTATACAAATCCAATCACTTTGATACCAACTTTATTAGCCATAAATATCGCCTTAGCGATCAAATATCGATCGTTTTAGATTTTAAGTATGGCTCTTTTTAACTACCTTTATAAAACATGACACGTAAAAGACAAGAAGAAGAATACTTGCTATGCAATTGAATTCAATAAGACCAGTGGCGGATTTAGGGGGCTAGCAGGGACGGTCGGAAATTTCAAAGTATTTAGTTAAAAATTTTCAACTGTTTTCGCGTTTTCTTGCACCATTATTAGTTCGTCTTCGCTAAAATTCTTCGCCTCCTCTAGGTCAAATCCTAACTCCGCCAATAAATAAGACCATGCTTACGTATAATATAACATTACATACATTAGTATTTTCAAACATATTTTATTTAATTAACAAAATATATTGTATATGGAGTGTCTGACGAATGACGATCGATAATGGTGCTCATAACCACATGATGGAGCCTTAATTTTTGCATAATTTTGTCCTACGTGAGACTAAACTATGTTACCCTCTATCACAAAATCTAGTATAAATATGACTTGAGTGCCATGCTTACAACTCAAAAAAACAACTAACAATAATCTTGTCTTAACCCTCTCTACATTATTATTATCACTAAACACACAACTTAGTTAATATGGGTGAGGGAAGAGGCAGTGCAAACCAAGTTGTTGTGTTAGGAATAGCATTGCTTTGCTTCTTGGCTATAACCCAACCTACTCTTGCAGCTTATTACAATGTCGGAGGTGCCGGTGGCTGGACCTTCAATGTTGTTAGCTGGTCTAATCGCAAGACCTTCAGGTCCGGCGATGTTTTAGGTCAGTTTTACCAGATCTACCTCGTCTTTCTAATTGCTATTCGTTCTTTTGTCATGAATCCTTATTTGTAGTGTAAAATCGTTAATATTGAATATATTCCCCGTCTTAATCATTTATTTATATGTTGCAGTACACTCCTATATTTTAATTTGGAAATTGAATCACATTGTTAAATGGCAATAGTTTTGAATATGACTATTAGGGCTGTGAATGAGACGAGACAGCTCGCGAGCTACTTGATCAGATCGGCTCGATAAAAGCTCGGTCAAAGCTTAGCTCGTGGGAGTTCAGCTCAGTCTCAGCTCGAGAGGTTAACGAGTCAAGCCGAGCAAACGCTGGCTCGGCTCGAAAAACTCGCGAGCGGCTTAAATTTGTGTGATTAGATTAGATATTGCTCATATTTTGTAAAAATATTTTTATCACAATCACACATATCAAAGGTCTTACTAATATGCCAAATATATTTACATATATAACGTTCCATCCTTATTATTAAAAATATATCGGAAGAAAAAAAAATAAACAAATTAATCAGTATAGACTCGAGCTCGCGTTAAAGCTCGCAAGCTTGATAACGAACACATTTTCTTCACTCGGGTAAGCTCGAGCTCGGGTTTTGGTTCTTGAGCACAAGCCAAGTTCGGGCTCGGCTCGTTAACATCCCTAATGACGACTTATCAAACTTGTTCATAAGTTATTATTTACCTAATTAATTACTTAACCGGTACAAATTGAGTAACACAAATTAACGTATTGGTAAAATGTAAATTTCAGTATTCAACTACAACAAGAATGTGCACAATGTGGTGCCCGTTGGTAAGACCGGGTACAATAGATGCAGTGCTCCTACGCGCGGAAGAGTGTACCGGAGTGGGAGCGACAAATTCAGGTTGAAGAAGGGTATCAACTACTTCATCTGCTCCGTCCCTGGCCATTGCAAGTCTGGCATGAAGATTGCTGTTAAAGCTGTTTGAAGTTTTTTTTACTGCTAGTTACAGAGTATTTAACTAGTGAAAATGGTGTTAAGTAATTTAATAATAATGTTTTCCTTTTAATATTTGCCATTTATGTAATCTTATTTGAGTTTGGAATGAAATATTGTATGCCTACATCTATGTTTTAATTTCAACTTTTTAAGTATCGTTGTATTCGAATTTGATTTAGGTAAGTCACGATTAATTTTTTAAAACTTATATCTAAGATAATTTTTTTCAAAACTTATACCAAAAATTCAATTTTTTTTCTCAAACTTAATATCAAATCTCAAAAAAGACACGAAATAACGGTTTACTCTTACTAATTAACCAATCCACCCTTTCTCCCCGACATTAACTCCTTAAACCCCAAATCCTCCACATCACCACTGCCTCTTCCCCATAACTTTATATTACATGATCATCAAAGCTTTCAAACCTGATAGAATACTCCGAGCTTATGTATATGACAAAATAGGTATGATTGTTTCGCTTGTACTAAACAAAAGTTACATCTTGAGTTATATTTAAATATTTAATAATAAAAAGGGTACGAAAAAAATACATAAAAGGGAACGACAAAAAATACATAAAAGGGTATGACAAATGTGACTTCTCGACAACTTAGTGAGAGATCGTTTCTCATTCCAAAGCTTATGCTTATTTAAAATGATCGAGGTAAGACCAATAATAAATAGGATTTGTGAGATCCAAACCTTATGCACTTGCTTAGTGGATATGTATAAGATTTTAAAAGCAAGACTTGACTTAGGTCTTTTTCTTCTATTGATTCGCGGAGCCGCCTAATCCAACCCTAAACATATTCTACATAAATTTTTTACAACCAGGTCTAGCTAACGAGCTCCCATGCAATATAATTAGTAATATCTCAATATATTATTGCAACTATGTAAAACTATTACTTACATATTCTAAAATTTATATTGAATATTAAAAACGTCATATGAAAAATATAAATTTAGGTGAAGTTACATATAGTAGTCGTGATATAAAAATTGCTTTCAACATATTCCAAATATAAAAAGCTAAGATTAAAATAAATTTGATGTCATGTCCATCACAAGAGTCGAGTATTGATAGATGAGACAATCTCCTTTTGATAGTAATAAAAAGACAAGTAAAGAAATGTTCACCCAAATTTTATATTTAGGTTGTAAGAATTAGAATCAAAATCTTCATTACATGGGAAAAAGATGTAAATCTAACCGATCACAATAACCAGTTTTCGTATTACTTAAACAACTTTAGCACATTAAAAGTTAGCTGAAGTGATGAGAACTTTCTTATCTCAACCGTGAGGTTTGAAGCTCAATTCTTATGTATTACCTAGTATGATCATTTACAAAACGAATTAATAATTTCATAGTCAAAAGATGCCGGGCACTGATTCAAAAGGATCATTGGTCGGTTAAGCTGGGGCATACTTATAGAGAAGCAAACCGATCTGCTGATTGGTTAGCAAACTCCTGAGTGGACTCTAGCACCATTCCTACATTTTTAGATGCACCCTTTGACGAGTTACGCCCTTTTCTTTGTGAGGATATATATGGGGTAGCTATTTTCCGTGTGATAGTTAATAACTACTTTTCGGGGCCTTGCCCACAAAACATAGTACGATCAATTGAAAAACGAAATACTAATAAATTAATATTTATATTGTGCAACACGCCAACACACAAGCATATTCCTTTTTATATTATTTAGAGCAATATTTTTCCAGTAAACAAATTAATAAAGTCGGTCCGAAACTAATCTGAATGACCTGATATACATGGAAATGAATCAATGATATATGCAATTCGGCCCAACATCCAAATGACCTAAATAATAAATCAACATAAACCCCTCGACACAGTCGTTCGTCTTGTTCATCTCCCACACCCTAAAACCCTCCTTCAAGTCCTCCAATGGCGACAGACGATCCGAGAGAACTCAAGAGAAAGAGAGGACCTCTATTAGTAAGTTCAAAATCAGAGCAAAAACGAAGAGACGATCAAAAAAAGAAGTCAAAATCAGGTGGATTTGAATCCTTAGATTTATCTTCAAATGTATTTAGAGGTGTTAAACGAAAAGGGTATCAAGTACCCACACCAATTCAACGTAAAACAATGCCACTTATACTTGCTGGAGCTGATGTTGTTGCTATGGCTCGTACTGGGTCTGGTAAAACGGCGGCGTTTTTGGTACCTATGTTGGAGAAATTGAAACAACATGATTCTCAGTCTGGTGTTAGGGCTCTTATTCTTTCTCCTACTAGAGATTTGGCTCTTCAAACTTTGAAGTTTACCACCGAGTTGGGTAGATTTACAGGTAAATTACTTGTTGATTTGAGTTTATTTTTCATTTTAGGGTTTATATTGGGTTAATTTAATTGATGAATTTTATTGTTTTGGTTGAAAATGTCGAATTGTGATGTGTGACTGTTCAATGTGTGTGTGTGTGTGTGTGTGTGTGTGTATTAAGTTGAAATATTGGGTGTTACCAGGCTTTGAGAAGAAGGTGTTTTGAGTTGTAATGTCCCAAGATCATGACTTTTGGTATTGATTCGAAGCCTCGGGTGTTGTTATTTGTTGGGGTGGGGTGGGGGTTAAATTTTACTTGCGATTTTCGATTTATGATGTGAGACTTTGCATTTCAATTTAGATATATAAGCTTGTAGAAGTTCGAAAACAGGTAAAATTTAGAATCGGATTGCTTTATGGATTGGAGCCTCTGGAGGTTTATGATCACTCTGTTTATAATATTTGTTGGTGTGATATGTGGTTTTTACCCATCTCATTTCAACACATCAATTTGGTTGCATGCTGTTTGTCATAGCGACAATTTACTTTAGGAGAAAAACATGAACGTTTCGCACAGAGTAGCAGTGTCTGACGTTATGGTACTTTGTCATGTCTACCACTTATAGACAAGTCAGTATAATATACTATGCATTTAACTATTTATGATTTTATTTTGGGTTGTTTAGTTTTTTTTTTTTTTTTTTTTTTTTTTTTTTTTTTTTTTTTTTTTTTTTTTTTCAATATTGAGTTCTATCTGATAAACGTAGGATTCTAAAATGTAAAATGTTGTCTGTGCACATGCAGATCTCCGTACAAGTCTTTTAGTTGGGGGAGATAGTTTGGAATCTCAGTTTGAAGAACTGGCACAGAGTCCGGATATCATCATAGCCACACCTGGTCGACTAATGCATCATCTGGCTGAAGTGGACGATCTGACCCTTCGAACGGTGGAGTATGTCGTTTTTGATGAAGCCGATTCACTTTTTGATATGGGTTTTGCTGAGCAGCTGCGTCAGATTTTAAATCAGTTGAGCGAAAACCGTCAGACTTTGCTCTTCAGTGCGACTTTACCTAGTGCGTTGGCGGAATTTGCCAAGGCCGGTTTGCGTGATCCACATCTTATTCGACTGGATGTTGACAGTAGAATCAGCCCTGACTTGACGATGACCTTTATCACCTTGAGGATGGAAGAGAAATATGCAGCCCTTTTGTATTTGATAAGGGAGGTAATCAAATCCGATGAGCAAACATTGATTTTTGTATCCACCAAGCATCATGTGGAGTTCCTAAAATTGTTGTTTGAGCTCGAGGGTATCCATCCCTCTGTTTGCTACGGTGAAATGGACCAAGATGCTAGAAAGATCAATGTATCGAAGTTCCGTTCAAGAAAAACTATGCTATTAATTGTTACAGATGTTGCAGCAAGAGGCATTGACATCCCATTGCTGGATAATGTGATCAATTGGGACTATCCCCCAAGACCTAAAATTTTTGTGCATCGTGTAGGAAGAGTGGCCAGGGCCGGTCGAACTGGCACTGCTTATTCATTTGTGACTTCTGAAGATATGGCCTACGTTTTGGATCTTCATCTTTTTCTCTCAAAGCCTATTAGGGCTGCTCCAACAGAGGAGGAAGTTCTGAAGGACAAAGATGGTGTTATGGCTAAAATTAATCAAGCTATTGCAAACAAAGAGACAATTTATGGACGTTTTCCTCAAACAGCTCTAGATCTTATTCAAGACAAAATTCGGCAAGTCATTGAGTCATCTGCAGATCTTATTGCACTGCAGAAGGCTTCTGTTAATTCATTCCGTCTTTATACAAAGACTAAACCCGTACCATCAAAGGAGTCAATACGGAGAGTAAAAGACTTGCCTCGTGAAGGATTGCATCCAATGTTTAAAGACAAGGTAGGGGGCAATGAATTAACTGCTTTGGCTTTCTCTGAACGTTTGAAGTCATTCAGGTAAAAATCTGATCTTGGCTTTATGTTCCTTTATTCTACCGCTGCTGGTAAATATTGTGTGTTGATTTTTATGGTCTCTGATACTTAATATTACCTTTGAAACCCATGTTCAATTCTCAGTACTCCTGCATAGGTATGACACATTGACAACATTAGGAGAGCTCTTTTCAAACTAAAATAATCAGATTTTTTCAAGATTAGACGTTTGGACATGCTTGTTTGATAACTTTTTACGGAGTCTGTGTTGCATAAGTGATGTATATGTTTTAAGTACTGATCCTTTAACGTTGATCTGAACTAGACCCAAGCAGACAGTTCTGGAAGCTGAAGGCGCAGCTGCAAAGGCACAACAGCGACATGTAAGCTTACTCGATAATCGATATGAATAAAATTATAGTACATGAATGTTAAAATTTTGCTAGTTGAAATTTGAATGGTGCAGGATTTTAGCATTATTCTGTTTCTGACATGTATAATTGTTTTTCAAAATTTAACGTTCAAATATTTTTATTAAAAAAATCATTTAAAAGTGTTGTTACATCACTCGTAGTTTAACTAGTTCAATTTTGAAGAACTGACAGAAAGACCCGCGATTCCAGTTTATCATGAGCCTCTCAGACACATAATCTTTTCAATGTTATAAGCTATTGCAATTGACATGGCGTAATTGGGCGCTAACAGTTCTTTGTATAGTTCTAAAAGTATAAAGTTTTGGGCAAGGCATGTTGCTGGATGGTGGGAGATAACAACACATACTCCATTATGCTAGTAGGCCAACCTTGCTTTCCATTCTCTCCATTTGACACTGTCTTTCCCACTTCTTTATTTCCGATTATTGCAACATTCTTATGTATAAAATTATAGCTGCTAAAGTATTGCAATGAACATATATATTTCCAGTATTTGCCACTACTATACCTGCTCTCGACTTTTTTCATTTTGAGCCCTAAGGCCCCTAACCCCCCTAATTATTCCCCCTTCCCTCTCTCCTCCCTCAACCATCTATTTCCTTCTCACAAGCCACGTGTTCCTTCCTCATCTTTAACCATACTCTAGTATTGCCATCAAATTCATTCCCACATTCCTTCCCCATGTTGGCTTTATTCTTCATGTTCAGCTCAAGGTTGCCTAACTATATAGGAATCCGCCACATCCTACTTGCAATATGCTAACATAGGTTCAACCAAGCTCTAACTCTAGTGTATTCGAGCAATGTCTTGTTTGCCCCCTTAGCCACCCTATATTGAACATTATCATCTACCACTGCCTTGACCCTGTTCCATCATCTTTCCCCAGCCTATCCCTACTTTGACCCTATTTCTCACAATTAGCCTTTCAAGGTAAATCACTTGCAATCCTGATTCCACATGAGTATTGAAAATTTCAAACTTATTCTTTCAGAACTCGACAAATTCAAAAGTATGCCAAAGATGATTTTTACAAAACCTTGAAGCTTAATCTTTGATCAACTACCACGTGGGTTTTCACACACACACACACACACACACATGACACACCTTGCAAGCTGTGGGTGGCAATGGGGTAAAGTTGTTGGACACACACACACACACCCATCTTGCAATCTGTGGGAGGCAATGGGGTAAAGTTGTTGGAGGTATATTCTGAGACAATTACAAATTGGATAAATGAACTTCTCGACTACATATGCCTTTAAAGTTTAAAGGTATGCTAATTTTCGTGCCCGCTTTCAACGTTCGGAGCCCTCTTTTCCATCTCTTTCTGCCACCTTATCAAATTAGCGAAGTCTAAAGAAGAAAAAAAAAGGCCCAAATGTCTACCTACCAAGCTTTCATTCATTTTCAGTTGACTATATGTTTACCTTGCTTACATGTAATTTCTGATCTTAACATTTGTGTAACACACTAATACATTTACACTTTTGTACAAACTGGCACCTCTTTGAAGTTCTTTCTGATTTTTATTTCTGGCTGCAGGGTGCTTCTCGCCAATGGATTGATGTGATGAAAAGGAAGAGAGAAGTTCATGAGAAGATTATCAATCAGGCGCGTGATCAGCGTTCCAGTGAAATGATAGCTCAACAACTCTCCAGTGATGATGAAGCTCAGCCGATTTCCAGTGAAAATGAGCCCAAGGTAATCAATTGTTTTAAATTTAATTTGAAGTTTATGATTAGATGCTGACTTTTGATGCTGTTAGATATAAGATGATGTAGGTATGGCTTTAGATTTACCTACTCACTGTACTACCTTTTCACCTGCCTTTTGGAGTTCAGTTGGACGCATGGTTTAAAAACGCGGTTACGATAATGGTCGCGGTAACGTATCAAGGAATCGTACTTGACTCGACTGTCGTTGTCAGGGTTGCGGTTATCGAGGAGATATTTATTATATTTATCTACTCTTGTCAATTACATATCACACTAATATTAGATGTATATAAATATTTATTTTGATTAATATTATGCAATTTTTTAGTGTTTTTCTCTAAAAAGTAGAACTCAGTCAACTTGAGACCTTTGCAGTTTGCATGCCCTATCTGACCGAGTTGGCTGATATTGATCTCGGACAATTTTTTCCTATTTTATTTTACATGATGCGTCTCGCTATCTTGTACCGGACCGCCTCTAATCACGATACAACTTAGGCAACACGAGACATATCGGCCGAGATTTTAAACCATGTTTGGAGATTCTTTAATTGATTATGTGCTGATGGACATTTGATTTACTCCCTCCAGTATTAATGATTGTTAGAATCGTGGATGCTACAGGGACGAGATTGTTCTAAAATCTATGATTTTGTATGCAGGACTTGAAGCCAGAAATAATTTCTGTCAATAAATGGGCAAAAAAAGGTTTTCTGCTTTTCATCGTTGTATTTAAGTTATATTTACATGTCTTGCATTATGTATGCTTCCACTTTCTGGTATGCACTTTCCCGTTTTACTTTATAATTCTTGAGCAAGTCTGAGGAATGTAGGATATGGTCTTTTGCAGTGTAACATCATGCTTTCAGCATATAGTGGCTGTGTTAGTCCAACACTTCACTCTTGAAGCAATTTTCATCTAAGGTCTAGAATTCATCAAAATAACATTATTAATTCTCTTATGGTCTATAGAGTAGCAGGCTAGTTGCAAGTCGGCTCATCAATTTCTGAAACTGAGCCTTGTGTTTTCAACATATGACAAGTGTGTAGTGAGATTGCATTCATTAGACCCCCTTGCCTCTCCTTAGGTGGGAAACTTTTAGGAATAAAGTAATTTTGTTAGCAATGACCCTACGATATTCTTGCCAAGGTTCTCTCTTCTAGACTAATGTCATAGGCAAGGAGTCAAACTTAGATGTAGTCTTAAATCTTAATAGCTAATGGATGCTTTGTTGTAAGGTGCTCATCTTAAAGCTAAGGTCCTTGGTTATCTGCTAGTTAGATTTTGAAAAGTTTTTTGATATTGTTCTTTGGGATCTTTTCTTTTATGCCTACAATATCTATAATGGAGTTACCTACCAAATGGCTCAATTGATTTTTTTTAGTGTCTGTATACTGCTTGACTTTTATTGCTAGTGTATTGGGAGCCAAGTGGTATCTTTGGAAGCTCCAAAGGCTTGCAGCAAGTCAATAAACTTTCACATATGCTGTTTTTTTTTTTTTTTTTTTTGTTTGATGCAGTCCTTTTCAGCCCCTTGTCTAAATCATTGTCTGATTTACAAAATGTAATTTTAGCTTTTCCATTCCTATCTTGTATAATCTTGAATGGTTGGTAAAACCGAGTTAATTTTTCCTTATGTGCTTTTAGTTTATCTAGTTTCATTGCCTCTAGAGTGATACCAAATTAGGATTAAATTGCAAATAAGCAACCACATGGCTTATGTGCCGGGAAAGATACTTGATAAATCATGTTGTGGACGTGCAGTTGTGCATGTGCATTCTAGTTTAAAAGAAAAATTGTCAAAGAAAAAGGTCAATATGTAAGTGCAAAGAGTTGCTTGGAGTAACTAACAACCTTGCTTCTGGTGTTTAATCTGTGAATATTGAGCTGACATTCTTTACCTAAACAGTAGAAGTTTCTTGTTCTTTGCTCAATGTCTTTCATTGTTGATTCATTTTCTCTCCCTTTTTCTATAGCAACTGTTGGTTCTAAGCGGAAAGAAAGGAGCTTCAAGGATGAAGTGTATTTCATTAGTCCAGTTCCAGTAAACCAGGTTGGGTCCTGTTCTCTCTTCATCTAACGCCTTGTATTGTTTTGGTTTATGTTGCTCCTAATATGCATTTTGGTGTTATTTGGCGTATCTGACATACTGACAATCCAACACGACACATCGACATTTTAATTAAGGCCAATTTATAAAGCTTTTTCACAATATAGCCGTGTGCGATGCTCCAGTTGGGTGCGATACCTGTATGCATCAATCACTTGTAGCCTAGTCAGTTACAAGGTTTTTGGTGACGTATATTATCTGAACTTCAATTTCCTCTAATGCTCTCTTGCTGCTTAATGTGGGAGCTTTGTGATTCTAACTTTACATTTTGGATTTGGTTTCAGCATCTCGAAGCGGGTCTCTCAGTGCGCTCTGGTCATGACTTGGGATCAAATAGGTGCATTTGACAAATAATTCATTCCCGAGCTCTTTTTATATCTAGTTTTATATTTATGCTGTCTATGATAATTCAAAAACTGGCACATGAAGAGTATTTATATCAAAGAAAAGTATAGTGAACTGATAGACGAGAACTGTTTGTTACATGTCCCTTGGTTATATATTTTATGGGTCTTTGTGCCTCAATATATTTTGCTAATTTTGCGATGCGTGAAAAAAAAAATCTGCAGTTAAGTCAGAGGCGTTATTTCTAGATCTTACAATGGCAGGAAGTGTCATATTGTGTTACTTTTTTTAATGTTAAATACCATTTGTTTGTTATATTTCCCACTTTTGTACAGGGTATTTTTTTCCCTCTGTTTTTTTTTGCCATTTTTTCCCATTCAAACGTGTTCTTGACACCCTTTTAAAATGATTCTACATTTTGTCTTTTTCTTCTTTTCACTTTTTATATTTCTTGTCGTTAAATAATACAAGTATTTCACGTGTACATTTCTTTTAGAAAAAACTTTTAAGTTTGTGTGGGCTCACTTAAAGCATATGCTCAGGGACTTTCTCAAACCTCAGCAAATGGTGAACTGATTCTCATCTATTTTGTATTCATATTAGTACATATTATGTTATTTGTTAAATTCCATCGTATCGCGCCGTAATCTGTGTTCTGTATATGCATGTTACATAAACTCATAGCTGGACGTACTACAAATTAGGCACCTTTGGTTGAATAGGTGTGTTACATTGGCTTGAAATTTTCGTAGGATTGATTCAGAGACTATGGATCTAGTTGCTGATAATAATTCAGGTATACAGAAGCAAAAGAGCGTATATCACTGGGATAAGGTAAATAATAGAAGAACTGTATTGCTCCATATTTGATCAATTCCTTTTTTGCTATTATTGGTAGATCCAATTGTAATTGTGATGTTTTTACCTTTCAGAAAAGTAAGAAGTATGTCAAACTTAACAATGGTGAGCGGGTGACGGCTAGTGGGAAGGTATGTAAAAGCATCTCTATAATTTGCAAATCCTTTCATTGATAGGAAGTTGCATTGGAGTTTAGCATTTCTGTTGGACCTTGAGACTCCGTACTATCTGGGTTTGAAATATGATGGAAAATGTCCAGTAGTCAAGTACCAAAGATTACAGTAAATGAGTGGAATATCTTATTTAGGTCTGACGTTTATCTTAATCTATTTGTTAATTTGGTTCATTAGAGGTTTTTGGTGTCATGAGACATGATTTGCAAAATCTCATTTGAGACCGATCTCAAGGATAAGTCGACCTCTTTCCTTCTCTGTGGTTCATTTAATGATTACCATACTGACTATGTTATAAGCTTAAGATGGTCTAAGCAAGACTAAGCTGAACATTGTTTTACTTTCTTGAATATTATTCTGTCATTTGCCTTTTGGGTTGTGATTTTGTATTATTTCTTAAACAAGTTAGTTTTGATGACCTGGTTTCAGTATGCACACATATTTGATTACCCATGCGGCATGCGTGTTTGCTGTCTTTCAGGTCAAGACAGAAGGTGGGAAAAAAGTAAAGGGTCGGATAACTGGGGCATACAAGAAATGGAAGGCAAAAACACACAATAATGTTTCTTCGAGAGGGACTGATAACGAAGGCAATGTGCGAGAAGCCACTACTTCACAAGGTATTACTTGACATTTCATGCGGGTTTAACAACTCCCTTTCTAGGTTCCCAAAGCACTCTTAGATAGACCTGATAAAGCTGTCCGGAACTGGATTAATCTATGCTAGATCTGAATAGAATAACCCTCAAATGACCCGTAGGCTCGTCTGCTCTGATCCTACCTATAACCTGACCCTACACCAAAACCATTCCACCAGCACAAATTTTGCCGATCCAAAATGACTAATTTTATATTATTACCAAGCCTATCACATTTTATGCAACAACTCTTCTCATCTGATAGAAAATGATCCATGATCCTGAACTGATCTTAGCTGTCATGAGTTGGGTAATACTCCGTATATACCTAGAATGACCTGACTGGGTTGACTTCTTTCGTATCTTGTGGTACCAGACCTCAGACAATCCTGTTTTCTACATCTGTTTTTACTGCCTAATATAAAGTTGTACGTAGCATGGAGGTGACCTGTGTGTTGGAGAATGGATTAACAATCCGAGGTCGTCTAACACCCAACATTACCTATGGCTATGCCCATCTGGATGGAAATCAAGGAACTTGGTTCTTTGTTATGACTGAAATTCGATGCCTATGTTTCCATTATGATTAAAACTCGGTTATCCATCGTGACTAAAATTCACTTTGATTATAGGAGGTCGCTTTAACAGCAGATTCCAAGGAGGCAGGCAACAGCGACAAATACCAAATGCACATCTTCCTTCAGAAATTAAAGATCTGGAACAAGTTCGTAAACAAAGGCAGCGAAAAGCAACCCAACAATCTTATGTCAAGAACAAACAAAACAAAGGAAAAGGAAATAAGCTTGGGAAGAATGGGAAGAAGAGGAAGTCTAAATAGAAGATATGCTAGTTTGCTCAGAATTAATTTTGTTGTTATTTCGACTGGGAGTTGGGCGCAACACTTTTTGGTGTACACGAACAACTATATACTCAGTAATTGTTATTATGAAATTCAAACTTTTAAGTTACATTCCACCTTGAAAGAGTAAGATAGGTGTTCAAAATTGGGTATAAAAGTTGTCTTTGAATCTGTACCACAATGAATCTAAGCAATGACGCGTACAGATCGAATTAGTCCGGCGTCTATGACTTTTATGATGGTGCGTTCATGCTGAATATTCCACTAATCTCTACAATGTTCATGAAACAACTGACTTAGGTAGATCTATAAATAGCAATATACATATAGCAGGTAGATGAACTAGGGCAGATCATATAAGTCGTAGACATAAATAACGGCGAAAGATGAGAATGGGTGGTGAACAAGTAATATTGCTAAATTCATGGCAAAGCCCATTTGGAGCAAGAGTGAAGATAGCTCTTGAAGAAAAAGGCATTCGGTACGAGTACAAGGAAGAGGATTTGTTCAACAAGAGCGACCTCCTTGTTCGTGTCAACCCTGTTCATAAGAAAGTCCTCGTCTTAATTCACAATGGAAATGCCATATGTGAATCTTCGGTCATCCTCGAGTACATTGATGAGGTTTGGTCTCCCTCCATGTTCTTGCCATCTGACCCTTACCAAAGGGCTCATGCTCGATTTTGGGCTAACTTCATCGACCAAAAGGTGCCAATCTCACCCTTTCTTTCAAAATACTTCGTATCGTTTACCCTCTTCAAAATTTACGCAACATATAACTTTATTTGATCAAGAAACTTCGGTTTTTTGGTCTATTCATATTTTCAACGTGTATGGATATCTTGTTTTTCTTTTGAAATCAGATAATCTCCCAATATTTAAAAATAAGGTTGCATACATCTGAAGTCCTCTTACATCATAGTTTGTGCAAGCCATTAAGATGACTATCTAAGACAATGTTGTCGATGTTGTGTAGATATATCCTAATATAAGGAAGATATGGATGTCAAAAGGAGAAGAAGCAAAGATAGGGAAAAATGAGCTAATTGGAAGCCTTAAAACACTAGAAGAAGAGTTGGGAGAGAAAACATATTTTGGTGGTGACACATTCGGGTTTGTGGATATTGCACTTATCGGGTTCTATACCAGATTATACACAGTGGAAGAATTAGGAGGGTTCAAACTTGATATAGAATGCCCAAAACTTGTGAAATGGGCTCAAAGATGCATGGCTCGACAAAGTGTTGCTCATTCTCTTCCTCATCCGCACAAAATGTTTCAATTCTCTTTGGAGCTAAAGAAGAAGCTTTTTCAAGAATAAAAAATGAAATAGGCCACGCATCGGCTTTGTTATGAAATATTATTACGTAATATTATATCGATGTTTATATATGTTAGAATATTATAGAGTTATTATATTATGGAAACTTTAGTCTATTGTATGTGTATATATATACCCTCATAATGAAAAAAGAAGACGATTATGTCTCCCTTAATCTCTCTTCCTTTTCTCTATAACTAGTTGGTAGACCCGGGCGATGCCCGGGCACGTAGTATGATCACTTGTAATAATATAAGGTAGTATCTTACAACATTATAACAAATTTTAGATCACAAAGTCAGTATTATATGTTATCATTGTAAACGGTGGTGCAGGTAAAGAAGATAACTAATAAAATTCATCATACGTCACAAAGTGTAGCCAACAATATCCTCCTGGCTGCTTTTGATTACGATGTACCAAATCACCTTCCGTTATAATAAATCGCTATATATATATATATATATATATATATATATATATATATAGAGAGAGAGAGAGAGAGAGAGAGAGAGAGAGAGAGA
>JAOWBH010008988.1:0-16360 GCA_028566215.1 Silene coronaria
CATTTCCTCATTGGACATTGTTTATGCTCTAATCATATTCTGATAAAGTGTGATGCCTCCTGGAATACTGATCTCAAAGCTTCGGCTAGTTGGGTTTTTATGGATTCTGAAGGCCATTCTTTTCGCACTAATTACACCTCTTTTTGGGCAGGTTCGACTCTACAGGCCGAAGTCTGGGCTTTTTTCTTTGCAATTAAGGATGCGACAAATCTGGGTTACTGTCATCTGAGCATCATTTCCGACTGCTTAAACCTCATTCATCAAATTGCTGGGGGAATGATTGTTAATCACGAAATCAAGATGATTGTACTTCGTATTAATCATGTAGTTAACCTTTGTCACTGTTTTAGAATTAGTCACTGTTTACGAAAGGATAATAGAGTTGCCCATAACCTAGCCATACAAGGTATGGCATGAGTGGCCCTATTACTTCCATCTGTCAAAAAAAAAAAACATTATTACTTTAGGTTTGTTGACATATAAAGTTAACCGATATGTTGATATTGGTAAGTGGTGCAAAGTCTATCGTTGCAACTGGGTTTACAGGAAGCTACCCCAACAATGAAGCATATTTTGGAATAATGAGGCCGAATATTATACAACGACCTTATTTGAATATTTGCATACAATAAATGTTTATATTCCATATTTTTTCCGTTACATTCAAACAATTTTAACCCACCAATATAATGGTTCCAAACTTCCAATCATCAATGCTATAGACAAACAAAAATTGCAACAAATAATAATACTTATACATGATGGAAACTTTTTTCCATGAAATCTCCCTTAACAAAACTATTCACACCCATGAGAAGGCAAATGATTTCTTAACCCATTATTACCAAAATTAACATCACCACAATCAACAACAACCACCTTATCATCCCCTTTGACAAACTCTTTAAAATTAGCAACTCTACCAAGCTCCTCAACTTCCTCAATCACCATATCCAACCTCGCCACCGTCTCCACCAACAACGACGCAAATGCCGCGAATGGCAGCGCCTCTGCGAACTCCAAGCTCGTTATAGCAATCTTACTCATCGTCGGCCGTAACATCCGTGAATCCCCACCCTTCTCCTTTTTCGTCCTCCACTCTGTTAGGGCAGAGTTGTCTGTCTTCGATGTTGGAATGACTGCAGCGGCGGACGGTGGTTTATGTACGGCGGAGTGGAAGGCGGTTAGTGTTGGGGTGAGGAAGAGACGGGGTTGGGATTTGAGAGCGGTGTCTAGCGATTTTAAGGCGTCGTGGAGGTGGTCAGAGAGGATTGAAGGTGAACATTGGCGATGGTTTCGAATGCTGTTGCTTAGTTCTCGTAGGACTTTCGAGACTTCGGCTGCTACTCTTTTGGACGGCTCCTTGAACAATGCTCGTACCGCTTTTGGTGTCTGCAATATAACATACATTTAACATTGGTTAAAAGCTTGAATAAGACGGTTTTATGATAGGACGAGGCGACAGAAATAATGAAGGTAGATAAATTACCTGAATTTCAGTTCGCAAACAACCGTGTAAGGCGACAACAGTATAACCAAAATGGCGAAGAACTGTTCCGACTTTAACATACTGCTTCCACGGGAATCTGAAGCAAAACCTTGAGTTACAGGGCTCCCAGCTTGCATATAATGCCTGACATAATTCATTAATTATACGTTAAAACTTTAAATCTATGTTACTCATACTCGACTATTATCAGTGTCGTCAAATAATCAATTGGTCGTCCAGTTTTAGTTTAGACTAATAAAATGAAATGTTGAAGTGTCATCTCACGAGTCATGACTAAAAGAGTGTCACATCGACAATATGAAACCAAAGTGAAATGGCGGTAACCTAACATAGTTAAGAACAATAAAGATGATTAAGGTACTTACCAAAGTTTCGTCAGTGGCTTTTGAATCAAGAACTAACTGGTAAATCGGATCATCGTCTGAGATATCGTCTTCTGATGCATCTGAATTAGTGTCTTTGAAATATTGGTCTACACAAGCTGCATCATTTTCATGCCATACCAGATATTAACGTCGCTTGATTAATGATTCTCATGACTCGAAAGCAGCAGAAAAAAATAAAGGGCAAGTGGTTGAATAAAACTGAAAATGACAGAAACATGATGCCAGCCTCAAAGTGTTAGCGACGTTCATATATTTCTTGTGAACTAATTAATGTCACCTTCTCTAGAGGACAATACCATGGTCACCTGTGGGCTGTGGTGTCACTTTCGTATAAGCAAATAAAGCAATGAAGCTGAGAGTCCAAGGATTTGCCTAGGATTCTGTACAGTGACATACTGGGAAAACTACGATCGATTTAAGTATGAATATTTTAAGTTTCTACTCTATATATTTAGTTAACATTAAATTATTTGATATTAGATGTGTTAGAGTATAAAATCACTTATTAGACTTCAACCATCACCTTAAGGTTTTGGTTGAGATAGTCTTCTCGCAGCATGGTCTTAGAGCCATAGTGACTAAGGTTACGGGTAGGTATGGGGAGGTCTTCGATCTCACAAGATATATAGCCCACTTCATGTTATAAGTTGTAGACGATATAACAAGGGTTTTGTGTTGAGATTATACCTTCGATTGATCGAGCAAGGCCCTCGAGCTTGGAGACTGTAGAATCATGGAGGTCTTCCCCTGACCAATGAGGGAACACCAAAAGACTCATTACAAGGCAAACTCCACATCCAATGGCTATAGTGTATACCCTTTGTTGTGCTATCTTCAGGACATCACTAACTCGATAACTCGAGACAACGATCAAGATGAATGTTAACAAGAATATCATCACTCCATAGTCATAATTTTTCTTTATATATGGAATGAATCTCACATATGTAGCTAGTGTGCCTACATCATCAAACATAAGAGTACATCGTTAGACGCTGGTAGAATTTATCGATTTCTTGGAATCATAAGAGCTAAGAACTTTACCAATTGAGAAAACTGCTGATGCAACAAAAATGGCTCTAACTACATGGCTACATTGGTTGGCAATAAACCCAATAAAAAATGCTAATGATCCGGCCAAGATAGTCCCGAGACCTCTGTTCAATCCCTTGCACAAAGTTGCTCCTGCAAGTTAACCAAGAAGGCTATTGTTAAACATGCAACATTTCCTGCTTAGATTCGACAACATGACATTATTTTTGTTCTTTTCAGTTCAGTTTAACTTTAACTACTATTACCAGTATATATACAAATTCATTTCAGTTGGGTTCAAAGAATAATGTCGGATGAATTGAAGATAACAAGACCAAACTAGCCATGTAACTCCTAGTCATATATTCCGTGAATTTGTCATTCTAGGAAATGTGGAATATCTTAAAGAAGTAGATAGAGGGAGTATCAGTTATATATGTTCAATTCAGTGTAGTTCAGTGGATATGAAACTAACCTGCAGTGAACTCGAGTACAACCACAACAGTCATGAGAGCCCAAATTGCATTCTGTCCAACACCATTGAACAAAGGCTCAAGCAAATACAGCAACGAAACCAACGTTAACGACAAGCCGACCTTGAATGCATGGATGACCCGTCTTGGATCCTCACGTCCGACCATCCAAAACGTTTTACCCGCCAAACGCGGAATCTTCATAATCCTATCACTGTAAATACTCAGCATATCTTTCCTTGCACCACACTCAATCTCTTGAGTTTTTGTCTCCATACTTGCTAAGCCCATGCCCATGCACATAGTCCCTGAATGGAGCATTACCTTATTAGCTCCTCAGGAACTAAGTTCCTAGTTAATTATGTTTGATTATGAGTGGCTTATAAATTATTGGACTACTACTGTTTAGATCTTTGGAATTAACTAAAATGGAGATTAGTGTATATATGGGACTTTGAATTATTTAAAACTAAGTGTAAACTTGTCACTAGTGTATGTATTTATATAGGTTTGTGGATGTCAGATTTTATTGGGTGCCTTGTGGCTCAGACTTCTTTGGATGTACTTATAAACCAATGAACCATCATAATGTCGCAATTTTTTTCTGCAAATTCTCGTATAAAACGCGCATATTCGTCTTAATTTTAAGTCGGGTCAAGTATTACACATAAGCTAAAAACATAATGCATTGAGATTTGCAAAGGGATGGTCTCATCTATGCGAGTTAGGTGTTATTTGACTCGTTTTATTCTTAAGACCGATATATCCGTCTTGAGGAAGACACTGATTTTTCCACGTTAGGTCGGTCATTTAAACATTTCGAGATATTATATTCAATTATTATTCTTTTCAAGATAATAAAGTGAGATTTTTTAAAATATTTTTCTTTTTGGGTAATTTCTATTTTCTTAAATTATTTGTATTTTGTGATAATATCTTTTTATATATATATATATATATTTGTACTTTCTCAAATTATTTAGAATATCTAGTGAGGAAATTAAAAATTAAATTGGTATCTAAAAAAGGCAAAAATGACATATAACTAGAGGAAGAGCGGCAATTTAGAGGAGGTTGATTTAGTGTTGGTTGCTAGCTTGCTACACTTTACATGAACTAGAGAGTGATGCTTCTACATTTATTGGAATTCACATGCATTCCATCAAAAGTACGGCCACATGATTATAGGAACAAGTCAAAAAGAACAAGAAAGTAACATATCATTAATGTTTCTAAGAAATAATATTGGTAGATGCATTTATAAAATGCTTCATATAATAATGTAATAATGTTTTGAAAGCTCTAAACTTGTATTTTTGTTTTCTAAAATAGTGCTTAAGTGATGTAATAGTTGTCAACTCAAATACCATAAAATCCAAATTCCTTCATCAACATATAAGAGTAATTGCACAACTAAAGTTTGAAGTTAGGTTTGATAATAGATAAAAGTAAGGTGTCATTTGGTTCGCTTTGGGAATTAAAATATCGTAAATTTAATTTTTATGATTTTTTATTTCATGTGAATTGAAAAAAATATTTTGTTGAATGTAGAAAATAGGATTGATGGAATTCTAATTTAAAAGGGGGTCTCGGTAAGCAATTTCGTTCATTACTGATGAATTGGAATTTCAAGGTAATTTCATTTCATGTGATTTGGGGTAACCAAACAACCACCCTTTTTTTCAATTCACATAAATTGTAATTCATGTGTTTTGGTAAGGCTAATCAAACAAGAAGAAGATTAGTAGGCGTTTGCTTGATTTGGAAAAGATTATTAGCGTTCGCAAATTTTTTACCATACAACTTGCATTCTCGGCCATTGAAAAGTTACATAGTAAGTGCTACCCCAAATCCCAAAAAATAGTTAAAACTTCTTAATTTTTGCTACTCCAAAATGTCGAAAAAATATGTTTCTTAAAAAAATCTCTAAAAATACATTCCTAGCAAAGTTAAGCTTAAGAAGTATAATTGTCGCCTTAAATAAGAAACTATGTTTACACTTGCAAAAGAGAAATACTATCCGCCGAACTCCGAAGAAGGCGAAATTCATTTCTAGTTGCAAAAAGAAGAAACATGGTCACTTAATTTTCATATGCATTAAAATTACGGCTACAAGACAGCTTTAACTTTCACGAGAAAATGTTATTACCCTCTCTACCTCTACGCACAATTTTCCCTCCACTAAGTCACAACTAAAATCTTTGTACAATCCACTTGCTTCCATGCAATCTTACCTATGCTTTTTAGCATAACAAAATAATAATTATGGAGTATGTTTTTTTGAGGTTTGCTACTTCAAACGTATCTTTAGACTTTAGTAAATGGTTAAAAACTAATTCTGTATCGACATTGGATACTTTGAGAAATGAATTTAATTACGCCTGCTAATTTACACAATTAACTAAACAATAATTTCATTCAAGCCGGACTATTCCGTCGGAAGGACCTTATGTGAATATTTTTATGGTAAAATGTCACCATTTAAACTAGTTCACATTTTTATGACAAAACTTTTTATCATTTAAACTGGATCACATTTAGCCTTCAGATGAAAATGACCGTCTGACCTCTTAACTGTTATGTTTAATAATAATACATGATCATCATTATTTAAGTTTTACTCGAGTGTTACATTTTAAAATGAATTCTGTGTGTCTTGTTTGACCGTCCATTGATAGCATTTCAACCAGGTTGGTTGCTCTCTCACGTTCACGATACAGTATACACAGCTGTATAGCTTGTACTACACAAACACCCGTGCGTTCACAGCCTCAACTTACAAGTTCAAGCAACGAGTGCCATTCTTTGCCACATGTCGCCCCCTACGGTTGACAGATGGCCTAATAAACAGCCTTGACAAAATTGGCTGAGCCATCCAACATTGGACGATATGACAAGACGGTAAAATACCCTCCTCAATTTAAACACGGTTGTATTCGTAGGAAACAATTGGCCAATGACCAGTTGAAACAAGCAGCCAACTAGGACGCCGAAAACAGTACTCATAGTCATGGCAGCTTTTCAAATTGGCCATATATTTAACCCTAGCTAAAATGATTATAAGCAACGAAGACCTCACAATTGAGACGATATTGCAAATACATATCAACAATGGACATGCTCATCAAGTATTTCAGGTATTAAGAAAACTCTCAAATCACAACATATTGGATCAAACTCTATGTATGTGCCATGTGAAATTATAATGTCACTGAATTTATGTAGCAAATGTCGCACAATCTGCTAATTATTTGATGTATAGTCTTCCTCTTTTATTTACATGCCGCATCTCAGGGTGCATTATGCACTAACCTGTCGCAAGTCTTCAAGTTGTCTTTAAGAACTAGCTCCAAAAATGCGGATTCTCTGCTCAATTGGGGTCCGGCAACAAGGACAAGTAGCTCTCCCTTTCTTCCCGTAATCCTCGCCACAACCAGCACACATGACTTGATGAGCACACGGGAGGAACACAACAGAAACTTCGTCTTTCAAACAAATTATACACTCCCTTTCACCACCTTCTCTCTCGGGTTCATCTAATTCATGGAGAAGATGGGCAATAGTTTGACCTTGATGTTTAGCTCTATCAGGGATTCCTGTAGGAAAGACATCTGAGGTGGGACCGTCTGTCTCAGTAAACTGAGAGCTTGCTTTTAGGCGGGACAGTTCCTGCTCCAGCCTCTCGAGGTCGTCTTTGTGACGTTGGAAGTCGATTTCTATCCTTAAGCGTAAGGCTTCGAGCTTCCTCTTGTTGTTACCTTCAGTTGTTTCCTTGGAACGTCTTTCCTCTTCCACCAGTGCCAGTGCATTCTCCTTGTCCTTTACTTCCTGTCTCCACTTTGCCTGTGAGGATTCACTAAATGAATTAATAACCCGGCAACTTTAGATCAACGTACTCCTAGTGCAACAAATTTCTCAAGAGTATTGAATCATGAATCCTACTCCACAGTCTCGTCAGCACTGTCTTTGTTTTTGGAGGGAGTGGGGAGTCAATTAGAGTGAAATGCACCACTGACGAGTTGCAAAGTTATTTTACCAACTAAGCTAGCTAACATCTACACCTAATGCAAGTGAAAAAGCTGTCCGTGAGCAAGTAAGAGCTTGGTTTAATTGCATGGCAAATGGAGAACGAAACTTGACGAAGCCAACCACATTACGTAGCAAAAATATACTAATTTGGAGCGAAAACAAAATGATAACAAAATGATACAAAGTATTTACACAAAAAATTGCAGGACACGTTGCAGTCAGTTCCTCCAATTCATTTAAAGAACAGCACTAGTTGCTTATAAGGCAGCAGCCACATCTAAAACAATTGGTTTACACCTGCTAATGTATTGTTATCTTTCACTATTTAAATTTCATACTAAGAACTTAAAGCAAGTTCAATCGGCAAAAGCAGAAAATGTATGCAAGGTGTAACCAAACAGCATACAATTGTGTTAAAGCCAAACAGAATAAAACTACTAATAGAAATGAGGGGTGTGAATGCAAGGAACAGAACTACTAAGACCAATCACCAAATAAAGCCTTCGGACTGCAATATAGCAACCGTGTTTCTGTATCTCTCTAAGTGGGCAAGTAAGAATTTATAATTACAGCTCGACGACAAAATACTACGGAGTAAGATACATAAAGCATATAATGTGCCTACAAAACTCCACGTTACTAGGGTAAGATAAGAAGGCCCATATTACATATCCTACTACCAACCTGTATGTTGAAAAACACAGAAGGTTCTTTTGGATGACCTGTAATAAAAATTGTCGATAAACTACTAATCCACAATACAAGAAGAGACGGTTTTATTAGTCATTATACGTTAATCCATCATACACCGTAGTCGGATATATTAGACTAACTTTAGCTTCATCAGAAATGTAATCACAATGCAAAAGTAACGAAAAAATAAACACGGTTAATAGTAGTCATGCTCCAATACTCCATAACTTTGTATGATTCTGCCAGCTGATATTGTTGTACCATTAAACACAAAAACAATGCTATGTGACCAAAATGGTCGGTCAGCAAGCCAAAGGAACAATGAGCTTTTCGTACCCGCATTTAGCACACATCAAAATCTGACAGGTGACGAAGCTTCCAATAAGAATATTAAAGCCACAATTAAAAGCTTAACATATATACCTTGAAGTTTTATTCTTCTTTGGCTAATGTCACAAAATGTGCATATTTTCAGTCCTTTACCGTGAAAAACAACTCAATCCCCTGAGCCAGGAAGAAAAGAGGCAGCTGGAGTAACTTCGGTCTACGCGTAACTATCAATCTAATTCTTCCTAAAAGATAATTCTAATGTATGAAAACCAACTCCTTGTACTCCAACCCATGAAAATCATTATGCTCTACTGAGCGTCAAGAGGAAACGAAAAAAAAGAAAGGAGACAGAAAATCTCCCTAGAAAAACAATCTCTTGTGCTCGAATCACTTCGTAATACTTTCCTCATAAGAAACTAGGGGTCATTTAATTTGAGAGAAATAAGTGTGAAAAGAATAGAACACCCTGATTCCATTTGATGAAGTTTAATCCACATATATGAAATTCCCATGTCTTTAATCCTCGACTATCCCCTAATCTCATTTCACAATTGAGGCTTCAGCGATAGAGCCCTCCACAGCATTGACATACGCCCTACAATGACCATGACCATGATCATGACCACTAAAATTACAACCACCACCCATCATCTACTATCACCACCAGTGCTACACATTCACTACCATCCTCACCACCACCGCCAACCTCACTTAAAAGCACAATAGAACATAAAGCAATGACAATAGCACCAGAACAACCTCAGAGCTCGACCTTGCCCTCTTTACATTAAAGTTACAATATTGAATATACCACTTAACTACCGCCCCTTGACCGGCCCACCATCCTCCTCAAAACCACACCGACCTTTGCTCCTTCGGCCCACAACCACCCTCTCCTAAGGTGTTAAATATTAGCCGACATACCTGATCATAACTGAAGGTTTTGAAGTTTACCGTGACCATATATTGAGAAGATACGGACCAACATTTATATAGCGAAACGGCCGATATCAAGCCACAACTGCTAATTGCGAGATCAAATCTCAAATCATAATTTGATAAAATGATCTATCTTTAATGTTGGTTTACAGAAATCACTTAACCCCATCCCATTTCCCCATCCCAAACTAACCACCCAAACAGCACGAGGAGTTTAGTTTATTTATTCTCTTTTTTCTTTCATTCCTTTCCCTTGATATAAAGATATGGCACCTTGAATTTTTTACATAAATAGATTGGCTAGAGATTTCAATTTCTCACAATGTTAATATTAATCAAAGAAGCCAGTTATAGATCTGAAGTAAAGGAAATGACTGTTTGTTGCCTCAAGTAACAAAATAAAGTTTATCAGGAGAGAAATTTCTAATTTCTACCATGAACATCTCGAGAACATACTAAATTCCTCAGTATTGCAAACTTCAGGAATAGCTGAAGTAAGGCCAGAGTTGGAACTCGGAACAATCGTTACCCACGTAATACTGAAAGCAGTGTTATGAAAAAGACATGAAGTTAGAATAGATATACATTGGATGGCTCCTAGAAGACAAGAGACAACAAGTTGACAAGAATATGGAGTAGAACTTTAGACAGACAGCATAAGCACAGCAGAGAAAGATATGCAACTTTCAGAGTCTGGAAAGACACCCTCACAGAGTTAACCAAGATGGAAACTTTATTGGCCAGTAATCTGACACGAGAAAACTAGATACTTTTTGTGATTTGTCCAATTTTTGTGCTAAAAAAATTAAGTCTATATTTGGAGTATAATGATAACTTTAATAATTTTTAGTGGAACACCGGAAAGAAGGTTTCCCCGGTGTGCCCCAAAGAACCATACACAGAAACATTAAATATTATCTACAATTAAAGGCTCCGCTATAAATCAAATATGCCATGCCAACTTGAGAATCATATTGAGGCGAACTCTTTCATGTGTAAAAGTTCGCTTAATTTTATATGATTTCAGACAGACGCAGAAATGATGCACATCAGAGCAAGAGAATAACTGTAGCCTACCTTGTATAGAAAGCACGAGCAAGGTGAGATAACAAGGAAGAAGACATCAAAAGCATATACCCTTTGAACTAAAACCTTCATTCTGTTCATCATTAGGGAAGATTTACAAACCCTTATTGGACCCAACTTAAGTATGTCGTCTCCCATAGCTTCCCTTTCTTGTTCATATCTAGAAATCAGCTACGCATTACACCTTAAATCAACAGATGCTTCTCTGGTTCCTCTTTAGGTCTAAAGATTCACTCACAAACCTTGCAATAATATTGAGCAAGGCCTCCACAAAGACCCCTGGAACTTCTTTGGATGGAGAAGAACTCAGGATAGGAAAGTTATAGCTACAGACTACAATGTTAGGAGTACCAAAAGCTAAAAGTTCCAGAGTGAAAGAGTTAAATCGACACATGCCTAACGAAATCAAGTCCCATAAATTTCAGCGCACTGCACACAATTTCCAATGAAGTAAGAGTAATACACATATTTCCCAAAAGAACTACAGTGTGCCTTGTCCCTACCCCAATCAAAAAAATAACTAACTAGAAATAGCAAAAAGATATTGGTGCTTTAATCATGAAAAAAGTCACAATAAAACTATGTTACTCCGATACTTCACTTAGTCGCCGTATCCCATATCCGATACGTATCGTGTCGGATACGACACTTCGATACTTAATTTTAGACCAAAATATTGAAAATTCGGCACAAAATAGCCGTATCCGATACTCCGATACGTATCACGTCCGATACTTGCAGAGTAACATAGCAATAGAGTAGGACAGGAAAGTCATCGGTGTCAAGTCTGTTCCAGAAATGCAGAATCCAGTATGAATATTCTTATAGAGCTTCTATATGAAGGAAACTATGCATTATCTTGCAAAGAAATATGCATTTCTTAGGATGACTATTTGATTAATTGATTCCAAGGAACCAAGATAGCAAGAAAAACACAAGACCATCGTTATGCACAAAGTTTCATAATCAGATATAGCATAATAATAATAATAATAATAATAAATAAATAAAAACAATATGAATGGGAGAGAATTGTGCGGCCTACAATGAAAAATAAAAGTTAGAAACCAAGATAACTAAAATGGCAGGAAAACATCAAATCAATGTTGTGGAACTGCAGCATGCTTCTCACTGAACAATGGAAATGTGGAGTACAAGTACCTAAGAAAAAGATGCACACGTGCATAAAGAACCTCAAGTATACACAAAGAGTGAATGAAAGTATACATACCTCAGCTTCCTTTTGAGCAGAATTAATTTGCACTAGTTCCTGTTGCAGCAAAGAAATTTTTCGTTTCTCAGCTGCAATTTCCTCCTGCAATTTTGTCTTCTGCTTTTCCCAAGCTAACAATCTCTTTAAACACTTCTTTTCCCTTTTTGCAACCTCCAAACAGGTTGTCACAGACTCTGATGCACTCAACTTAGAAGCCTCCATCTCTGCTCTCGCTTCAGCATTCTCAATCTCAAGCTGCCTGACAGCAGCATTTGCACGATCTACCTGGCTACTAGCCTTCCTTAAAGCATTTTCCATTTCTGAAAGCCTCTTCATTGTGGAATCTTCCAGGGTCTGTTTTCCCTTTTTCAACCTTTGGGTCTCCTCCCTCTCCATCCTCAGTATCTTAAGTTCTGTCAGATCACTACTTAGTTTCCTAGCAGCTTGCATTGCTTTCTGATGAGCCCAATCCTTTCTCTCCTTCACCTGCTTCTCTAATTCCTTTACTTGTTGCAACAAAGTCAGGACTATTTCATCCTTTTGATCCTCTGTGATACTCTCCAAATTCTCATCAAGATTCATATCACGGAATTTATTCAACACAGAATCAATCTCTTGGTTAGATTCTTGACAAACCTCATTAGGTACATCAGGTACTTTTGAGGAATCTCCATTTGTTGTTACGCTTGTACAAGGTTGAGACTGCAATTGTGGCTGCCGTTGCTTCTGTTTTGAGCGGAACCCAGCAGCAAAGGCTGCAACATTCCTTTTTAACAAAGACTTCATGGAAGGACTGAGATTAAACCGCTTAGCACACTCAAACTCCCTCTGAATGCTTGCCTCTGAACACGAAAAAAGCTCGCCAATTCCATTGACAGAAGCCTCGGAATTTGCCCTATTTCCAAAACCCCAACCGCCATGAAACTGGCACATCCCTGGGGGCAGAATAATTTTAGAATCAGCTGCACTAGTATTAACACTCTCCATATTGTACATTGCATTACCGGATGTATTAGTAGGTGACTGAAGCATCGGAATGTCAATAGTACTCGCCCGTCCCACATGTAGATCACTCATAAGAAGACACCACATGGCATCCCCTCGACTCAGATGAGGACGGACTTGCTGCAACAAGTAAACCATACCCGCAAGTGTATACTCCTCTAACTGCTTCAACTCGGTAAAAAAGAACTCAGATTTCTCCGGAATCCCATCATTTCCACAACACCCGTTAGTCAAATAGGCCAACGAATTATGCAATATATTCGCCAACACATCCATACCACCGTAGCAATGCCCATTCCTCAAAACTGCTTTCAACGCAACCTCTTCATCATACCCCAACTCAACAAGCTTTGAAACCGCCTCGTTATACAAAAACTCCAAATGTTTGAGCAGAATCTTCATCAATTGTTCCTCGGTACAGTAACCCCACCCACAATCATCAAAACCCGGGTTCGGAGCAGTGCTAGAATTTGATGGGTTGCTAGGGTTTGCAGCATTAGTATTGATGTTATCAGTACTGGTCTTATTACAAGTATTATTTTCATCGAAACCGAGATTGTAAGTCCATGGTTTAAGCTCAGATTCAAGCATAGATTTAGCCATTGATGAAGTTCTATCATTCAAATGATTATGATCAACATCAGATTGTTGTGTAGGTTTCACAGATCGTCCTCTACGATTAGTTTTAATATGCTTTTCTCTCACAGTACAACCCATTATATATTTCAACAACAATTAACAAAAATAATAAATACCCACTTTAATACTGATCAAATAATAAAAAGGGTAGCTGAGAAACTTAAGATTCAAACAAAGATAAACAAATAAATTCTAACTGTAAAATTGATGCAAGAAAAATGGGGGGGGAAATTACGGGAAAAAGATTAAATCTTCTGACGAATTAATCGAAAGGGTATGGAAATGAACTCACAGATGGTGATGAAGATGATAAATTGAGGATCTGCGTCAGCTAATTTAATGGTTTAATGGGTGCATTCAAGCATCATTTGTATGATGACGATGTGTATGTGTGTGTGTAATATCAGGGCTGCGCATAGACAAAACCACAGAAGTGAGAATAAAAAAATGTGAAAGGTATATATATGATCTGTGTTTGTGCATCATATGAGACCTGGATAAAGACAGAATGGGTAAGAAGGGAATAATAAATTGGAGGTAAGAATGAACAAACACAGATGGGTAGGTTCGGATCGGTTTAGAGTTGGGTTCGGGTTCGGATTTGGTTTTAGTCGATTTGGATTGGTATGTCTTACATCAGACTAGGTTGGGTTAAGGGTTTCAGGTTGTTTCGTTGGAGTTTTATGCGGAATCACCGGTAATTTGATGTAATACGGTTTGGTTCAAATGAGTCATGAGTGTTAACTCGGAATATTATATTATATTATATTGTGAGTACTGAGTAGGCATGTGCGGGTCTAAAGAACATACCCGCTTAAGTTATATAACTGTGTATATCAATAATGTATTGTATTGTCAAATCTCTTTGTACAACATTGAAAGATTTAATCACTTTTTTCACTAGACTAGGTGGTTCACGGCGCGCTACGCGCACCGTACTCCAAAATATTCATATTCGTTTAGTTTTCTATTCTGAGCGTAATTCACAATAAAAAAGGAATACACGTAATGACACCTTTTTTTCTTTATCCTTGGACAGTCTCTAAATAAGGGGACAAAAGTCAAAATGAACCAGTTATAATTATTTACGAGTTTGCCAAATTGTTTATAACTTGGTCAGATTTTAAACTTTCCCGAGAGCATTAATATTCGGATATAGTTACGCTTTTTGCTTAGATGATTAATTGTAAAAGAGCACAATTACATGGAAAAGACATTAGTATTATCATGTAGCATGCGAAGTAATGTAAACTCATATACCAGACTCTGTTCAACTACATAGATATTCTTAAATACAGTTTTTCATAAAGTTCTAAGCATTTACACTCAAAAAAGTAGGGTTCATCCCTACTTTCCTCTTTTCTTTGCAAAATCATCACAGCAATTCTCACAAATGGATTAAATTAATATGCCCCCATGTCAAGCTTGTCCCACTGAAATTTGGAAACAACAAATACAAGATCATGTTTAGTTTAGAGTAACATGGAGTAGTTATTTGACATGCTCATTATCAATTTTGTTGTATTAAGATCAAAAGGACTACTAATGTAGATTTGTTGTCCATCGTTCACTGTTTTCACTGTCTTTAAATGACTAAAGATGAAAATTGCGTTGAGAATTATAAAAGAAGCGTTTCCACTTCAGTGAGGCGTTTGCGTTATTACATTATAATCTAGAATCAAAGAGGCGAAGAGTAGCTTTGGGCCCATTTTGGAAATTGGGGAAAAAACCAGAATAACAAGCTCCGTTCATAATAGTTGTTTTTTTCAATGTGAAAAGGGAACAACAAAGGAACAATTTTGATGATGGCGGGTTCTGAACCCAAAAATGATCAACAAGATTTTTATTATTGGCAAACCCAATAATAGTCACCAAAGGTCCCAAAAGGCAGCATAACCAGCAGTTGATCCAGTAAGTACCAATTGTGAAAAAAGATTGTAGCATAAGCTTTTATCCCCGATTAACATCAGGTCACATAGAAAAAACATGGGTCACATACTTACATGACTAAATAAAAGAATTGTACTCTAGTAGAGTTAGGAGATGTTATGTCAGAGTTACGAATTAAATGAATTATGCACTGAGAGGCGCAGTATGCAAAAGAAGCAAAATCATAACCTGCGCGATCATTAGCCTTCAAACAGCGATTGTTTGATCAGATGTTGGACCATATAAAGCTACACTTCCAATAGACGAACCACTTAGAATAAGCTGGTCCTCTCCCAATGCTAAACATATTACAGGTGCAGAATGCATCCTGGAAGTTCAAAGAGAGACTTTTCAGCATGATATAAAGGGACACGACAAGTATATCATAACCAGTCCATAGATTACATAGTTACATCGAATACTCTCAAATGAGACTGATTTCGAACATATTTATATCTATCAATCACTGAGGTTTATGCAAATAAAAGTAATGAATGAATGGACATTTACTTAAAAATACACACCCCCTCATGACTGAGGCTTCACCCACCGAGAAATCTAGCCCCTATAATATAGATTTTGAAAATTTAAATAATCCCAAGTTTGCATCATCTACCCGAATCAATCTTCGGCTCAAGTTTCCTTATAAAAAGGTTTCAACTATATAAATTTACTATATTTTGCATATTTTGTCGGTGAGTGGGAATTACAATGCACCCGTAGATAATACTCCTGCTATTCATCTCAAATTCATACATTTTTTATATAGGAAATAAAGTACTAAATTTGAAAGGATGATCATCTTAAAGTATGGGAACCTTGAAGGCTTGCTCATTGTAGTGGCCAGGAGATACACTTAGAGAGCGCGGTCTGCTCCATAATTGAAAGCCCATGTTCGATCCACGGTGAAGCCATGACTCGAAGCATCTCGCTCTCCTTTCTCTCTTCCCATCCCTCCTCCCTCTCTCTCTCCTGCCACCCCTCTCCCTCGATCCCACTCAATTTTAACAAAACCAGGCATAAATGTTCTCCCTCCCTTTCTCCTTCCCCCTCTCAATATGAAGCAAACCATGCAGGTGACAATACAAACCGTCCA
>JAOWBH010009208.1:4516-16358 GCA_028566215.1 Silene coronaria
CACAAATTATAGAAAAGAGTTATGTTCAGCTTGCATAAAAAATTTCAAGCAGGGATCCCAAATTGTTGAAGACACATTATCTACATGGAGTTATGAATCGAGTTAGAAAGTGACGGTAGAACCAAGAATAAACCTTATAAGAACCTAAATAAGTTGGACATGAAAGGGAAGTCAAAGAATGTAGGATACACTGGCTTTTGATCGTATAACAATCATAACAACAAAGTATTTGTTCCAAAATGATTTCTGATCGGCTAACATGAATCGCCATGACGCCATATTGTCAGTTATGTTTATGTATAACAATGACATAACAAAAGAGAAGGCAAAACACATCTAAAATGAAAAGCCGTTACGCGGAATATAGACTTAGGATAAACCAATCGCCCATTGAGTTTTACGATCACATCGACAATTGCATCACTGTTGATGCTACTCACATCAGATATCCCTTGTTCCGACATTATCACAAGAAGCTTTGCCTTCAACCGATTAAGCGCCTTCACTTTGTTCGTAAATCTGTTTCTCTCACCTGTAATAATAAACATCTTTCTTCAGAAGAGAATGTCCTTTATTTTCATAAGAGCAAATTCTGTTTTCTACCTTTTTCCAGCTTAGACGCCATTGAGTTTTACGATCAATCTGTCGAAACTTATTAGTCCTACACTCCTTACCTCACTTCACTTTTATCCCAACTATTGATGTTCTCGGGCTTCACATTATGAACTACGGATTTAACTTATCACTGACCTGAGGATTGCACATTTATGCCAGTAGGAATATGCTGAAGGCGAACAAGAGATGCAACTGGCTGTTTCCCAGTTCCAATTGATGGCGTATAAGAAACAATAAGATCTTTATCATCTAGGCCTAAGTTGGAAACTGTATCAAGAAATAGAGGAGTAACATCTACAGCTGCTAAGCTAGCCTGCAGTCAAAGAATAAGCTACAGTTGGATCCAAGACAGAAATAATATAAATTTTTTAATATGATACTAATAACTAATATATTCCGACGTTTACTTGCTCCAAACCTTAAAAACAGACTCAATCAGTCAATCCTATGTCAGCCAATTTTTACAAATACTTTCAACTCAAACCATTTTGAAAAGAAGTTCAATATTGAGCAATATAAAGAGGTTTCTCACCATAAGTATAACATGACAGAAGATAGTAAGATGCTTCCATCAAGACATGTTAAAAACCATTGTAAGACAACTTTATTGTATGCGCAAGATAAATGAACACAAGTACCTCTTGAAGAGTAGATCCATTGATTGAGCCCATCATGCGATGCACCCCTCTTTCTCCCATTAGATAACCATAAGCAAACTCAAACTCAAACTCGATGGTAGCAGACTTTATGCCTCCACCTCTGGAAGAATACTTGTCGAGAACTCTCCCTTTATGGCCCTTCTTTTCAGCCCATCTAATGTACATGTTTAAAAGTTGTTCTGCCCATATCTGCGTTTGGAATCTTGTAAGAAGGCTAAATAAGCCATAAAAGGAGATAACAATACCAAATAATATGAGCTGCTCCATCTATGTGATAATCCTAAAGCACATAAGAAATATCCTATTAAGATCAACAGTTCATAGCACAAATTATAGAAAAGAGTTATGTTCAGCTTGCATAAAAAATTTCAAGCAGGGATCCCAAATTGTTGAAGACACATCATCTAGATGGAGCCTTGAATCGAGTTAGAAACTTGCGGTAGAACCAAGAATAGCCCTTATAAGAACCTAAATAAGTTGGACATGAAAGGGAAGTCAAAAAATGTAGGATACACTGGCTTTTAGTCGTATAACAATCATAACAACAAAGTATTTGTTCCAAAATGATTTCTGATCGGCTAACATGAGTTGCCATGACGCCATATTGTCAGTTATGTTTATGTATAACAATAACAATAACAAAAACAAAAGAGAAGGCAAAACACATCTAAAATGAAGGATAAACCAATCGCCCATTGATCCAAAATATATTACAGTAATTTTTTCAATAAGCATCCACTATGTTCATGCATCCCTCGGATATCCCGTATTATAAGGAAGATTAGGAAATATGTAGCACTTCGTAGTAGAAAGGGTATACCTCAGAATACATGCCTCTATCTCCAGCTGTAATAACAACTGATGCACCATGCATGTCATAGGACCCTCTAAACAGCTTGGACATCAGATACGAATCCAGGAAATTGCTTGCATCAACAGATGCCATATATGCTTGCTTGAAGAGTCTATAGTTTACAGCATCTGATTCTGCCAGCTCCTTTATCAGCTTTGCTTCTTCAATCTGAGTATAGTAGCTAGCTTATGAAAAAATTAGTCACAAACCCCACATATAGCGAAAACAATCATTGATTGAAAAATGCATATCAGTTAGAAAGAAGTTCTATGTAGCTTGTTGGGAGTATATACGAAAGAGCAAGCTGAGTATCACCTTATATCTAAGATCTTTGAGAGCATCAACGATTTTGGTGCTATTAGCAAATTCACCAAGCATTTCATCAGATTTCACAGGATCATCCCAGAGGTTGTATTCACGGATGTTTTCTTCTCTTCTAATTCGCTTATCTTCTTCAAGCTGTAACGCTGGTGGTCCCAACATCTCAGCCCGTAGAACAATATCTTCAATCTTCTTCCTCAGAGAAAACATTCCTAGACAAACCATAACTGTCCGTCATATAATGTAGAAAAACCCGCATAAAAATAAACATAATTGCATAATTAATACAACAGTTTCAATACGGAAAAAGAAAGTGTAAGCCTACCCAGATCATCGGATGTCACAAAGCCACTAAGTAAGGTATGAAACCATTGTTTGGGTTCAATCAGCAAAGTCTTAAAGTTAAAATGATCCTTTGCCCTTTCACGCACTGTGACCTAAGTGCCTCGGTTTAAACTCAAGAACAAGTTGCCCCAACGGATTGGCTTAGTTGTTAAGACATTAAATAATACATGTCCAACCTTGGTCAAAACATGGAATAGTAACTTATGGTGTTGGGCAATATTCTCCGAATATTGCGGAAATATTTAGTTGGCATAAAATCAGCATATACGAATATATTTAGTTGGTAATTCCTGTAATTTAGGAATAGATATTTTGCATAGGACGGAAACAATCGCCTTTTGTTTGTGGCATGATCCTCTCGTCTAAGTTGTATATATTGACCTTTAATTGGTACAATAGAGATCACTCAAATTCATATTCAATATAACGTTTACTTAATTCTTTATGGTATCAGGTTAAGGTTTCGACATTTACGAACCCTACACCATGCCAGGCAATGAAATGGTAACGCCTCCTACGCCGCATATCACCAAACCGGTCTATGCTCTTTCCAATTCCGATGGGGTCTCAGCCAAGATCACTCATGTTGAGCTGACAGGCTCTAATTATACGGAATGGGCAAAGGGTTTTCGCAATGGTTTGGGGGCTAAAAGGAAGCTCGGTTTCGTTGATGGTTCTCTCAAGAAGCCTTCGGAAGACTCGGAGGATCTGGAAGATTGGACCACGGCCAATTGCACGGAGGAGGAAGTGCGCAAGCTTACTCAGGAACGTACCACGACCATGGCTTTCGCGGTTCAAGGGCTAGGGTCCGGTGCTAAGCAAGGGAAACCACGACTCAAGTGTTCTCATTGCAAGAAGCCGGGTCACAGTGAGCCGCACTGTTGGGATAAGCACGGTTATCCGATCCAGAGGGACGTGAGCCACGTTCTGGTGGTTCTGGCTCGGCAGGGGGGTCGTCTTCGAATCAGACCAATGTAGTGTTTGGTGAGCCCGTTGTCGATGCTAATCATATTCGTCTTAATGGTAAGCACGCTGTCTCTTGGATTGTCGATACAGGTGCTTCCACACATGTTTGTGGTGATTTTCGTTTGTTAGAAGACTGTGTTTCTATCACTCCGTTGGCAGTAGGTCTCCCAAATGGTGCACGACTCAAAGCCACACATCGTGGAAATGCACGAATCAATGCTAACCTCGTTTTGATGGACGTGCTTTATGTTCCCGATTTTACTTGCAATTTATTATCGGTTTCTCAATTGCTTCTTTCACAAAAATTGTGTATCCATTTCACTAATTCACTTTGTGTTATTCAGGACCCTACTTTGAAGACGAGGATTGGTGAGGGTGCACTCGCGGATGGACTCTACCATTTGCCCGTGGATACTCCACGACGTGTTAATGCAATCGAAGATGCTAACAATATCGACCTTTGGCACAAACGGTTAGGTCATCCATCTCTAAAGGCAATGGAGTGTCTTTCTTCAAGTAGGAATTTTAAGCATTTTTTGGCCAATAATAAACATTGTGATATTTGTTTTCAGGCGAAGCAAACTCGGTCCGTATTTCCTTTAAGTACTAATAAAGCAGCTACTTTATTTGAACTTGTGCATTGTGATGTTTGGGGTCCGTATGATCCGAATCAGGCTTGTGGTTCCCGATATTTTCTTTCACTTGTTGATGATTTTTCTCGTAATGTGTGGGTGTTTTTAATGAAAACCAAAGATGAAGTACCTAGACTCATGAAAGATTTTTTTGCTTTAATTAAGCGTCAATTTAATTCCACCATTAAACGAATAAGAAGCGATAATGGCACGGAATTTAAGCCTTTAATTCCTTATTTTCGTGAGCAAGGAATGATTTTTGAAACTTCTATGGTTAAAACTCCTCAACAAAATGCTCGGGTTGAACGCAAGCACCGTCACATACTCAACGTGGCACGGGCTTTACGTTTTCAGAGTTCTCTTCCGACTGATTTTTGGGGTGAGTGTGTCTTGACGGCCGCGCATTTGATAAATAGGACTCCTACACGAGTCTTGGACGGGAAAACTCCTTTTGAATTGTTATTTGGCAAACCGGCTAATCTTAATTTATTGCGTATTTTTGGGTGTTTGGCTTATGCTAAGAATTTCAACCCGGTTGATAAATTTGATAGTCGTAGCCGAAAGTGCGTGTTTCTTGGTTATCCTTTTGGCAAGAAGGGATGACATTTTTTTGACCTTGAGACGGGTACCTATTTTCAGTCACGAGATGTTAGCTTCATTGAAAATAGTTTTCCTTTTGCACAACAATCAGAGGAAGGTTCAAACGACTCCACTCCTACCGTTGAGGAGCATTTTGTTCCTGATGAAGCAACAGTCCCTCCCACTGTAACTTCGTCTACTATCCCTGATGAAGCAACAGTCCCTGAAACTTCGCCTACTGGTGACAGTGGGACGGAGTCGCCTGCTCCTGGCACTGTCGAGGGGGGTAACGACGACAATGATGCTGGTCCTACAACTGTTGAGCACGAGGTTGACAACAGTGCTTCTGGTTCTGAGATTGAGCACGAAAATGGGTCCGAGGCTGTTCTTGGTCGTGGCAAACGCGATAAAATTCCGAATAAAAATCACAAGGATTATGTGAGTTGGGATTGCATTAACACGTCTTTGGAAGAGTCACCCTCCGCTAATTCCGTCTCAGGTAGTGTTTATCCTTTAACGCATTTTGTGAATTACGATAATTTTTCGCGTCCACATCGTCATTTTCTTGCAGCTTTACACCGAGATGTTGAGCCCAAATCCTTTAAGGAAGCTATGGGTGATGAACGATGGCGTAAAGCTATGGCCGAAGAAATAGGTGCCCTTGAGTCCAACAATACTTGGACAGTGAGTGATTTACCACCAGGTAAAGTTGCTATCGGGTGTATGTGGGTGTTCAAAATTAAACATAAGTCCGATGGCACTGTGGAACGGTATAAGGCACGTCTCGTGGTACTCGGTAATCATCAAGAAGCCGGAGTTGATTATACTGAAACATTTGCTCCAACTGTTAAAATGGTTACTGTGCGCACTTTTTTGGCCGTCGCAACTATTAAGAGATGGGAGTTACATCAAATGGATGTGCACAATGCTTTTCTTCACGACGATTTGTCGGAAGAAGTATACATGCGCATGCCGCCTGGTTTTAGTAAAGGGTTCAAAGATAAAGTTTGTCATCTACGCAAGTCTTTATACGGCCTCCGTCAAGCTCCGAGGTGCTGGTATGCTAAACTTGCTACTGCTTTATCTTCTTATGGTTTTATTATGAGCGCTTCCGATAATTCTCTATTTACTTTTCGCAAAACTGGAGTTGAAATGCACATTCTTGTTTATGTCGATGATTTAGTCATCGCTGGCTGTGTTACTCGGACACGGCAGTTTATAGACGTTTTCCGTATCGATACGATACGATACGCAGTACGATACGGAAAACGTTTCAGATACGCGTATCGCACAGGCGATACTGATACGACATGACTGTAAGCAAAATGCAGTAAAAAATGGAAAAGCGAAGACATACATGGAACTATGGAAGGCGAAGGAGGCGATACGGCACAACTTCCGGTAGGGGCTGATGGAGGAAGAAAGGTTCCTTCTTTAATTCATGGAACTGTGGAAGACAAGGCATCGGATTTTTTTGGGGAGTTTAAAAAAAAAAAGAAAAGAAATTTGGCAAACTCAGATGTGAGACTTGAGGGTAAAGAAGACGAGCCGCCTGAAATATTGCAGAGAAGACTAGTAGATTGACAGCTATGAGGGAGTATATTATTAATATTATTAATTAATTTTGTTTGTGCAAGTGGTGCACACCTCTTTGAATTCTACTGTCTTTTTTAAACAAGTGGTGTGGCTTGTGCCTTGTGGGGTACCTCTTTTATTTGATATACTCTCATTTATTTGATACAACTATTGACATAGGAGAATTATTTTAGTTTACTATATAAGTTTTTTTTGTGACGGTCGTTCTGTCTCAAACTTATAACGGGTTAAATATCACTCAAATAAAAAATAACTTAAGGAAAAAATCAAGTGGTCTAAAATATAAGTTTGTTTAATTTTTTATTTTAAATATTTTATTCATTGCCGTATCGTATCGGTGTCCAAACAATAGGTCAAGATACGCTGTTGACCGTGTCCAGGTATCTACCTAATATGAGATTGGCGTATCGGATACGCGGATACGGATACGCGGATACGTATCCACTCAGATACCCCGTACCCGAGTCCGAGTAACACAGACCTATGGGCATTTTTGGGAGTGAAAAAACACGAATCCCATAAATTGTTTCAGCTGCATTGATTAACAACTCCTTCGGAATATAAGCAGCACAAACATATTTGTAAACTATTTTGCTGCATTACACATATACCAATTACTGAACCAGAGAAGATTGAATCCCATATATTGTTTCAGAGTGTCAAAACTGCATTGATTGACAACTCCTTTGCAATTATAGAAGAGCAGACACGTTCATGAACTATTTTGCTGCATTACAGCATATACTAATTACTAAACCAGATATTGAATCCCACATATTGTTTCAGAGTGTCAAACTGCATTTATTGTCAACTCCTTTGCAAAATAAGAAGCGCTAACACGTTCGTGAACTACTTTGCTCTGACTATATGTAAGTGTAGAAAATAAATGATCCATAAATAGGAAAGAAATAGAGGAATACCTCTCAAGATATAATGTATCCCCCCAAAAAAGACACATCTGACTGCATCAATGGCAATCCCAAGCGGCTTATAACATGTAAACAAAAGCGCCCTCCTCTGACCCAAGCACTATCAAGTAAGACCAACCTGGAATGCTGAACCAAACACAGCCTGGAAAAATGAACCACCTACTTATGTTTCAAGACTAATTGCAGCACATTAAAGGGCTTAGACACACAGGTAAAGGAGTAATTCATTGTAATACCAACAACTTAATAGAGAACTGATTGTCCTGGCTGGTGATACATCTGGCAATGGGGTCAGGTCAAAGCGAATATCAGGTTCGGATTTTGTCAGGCCAATATCTTTGACAAAATAGATACTTTGCGACTGACTTACTGAGTACAAATTGCTAGAAGCCTCATTTTTGGGATTTAAGCTTCAAGCACTTAAATCCCTCTCCAATCAACGTGAATACACTCCAGATTGGATAGCGACAACGAAGCAGTAGAAGAAGAGAACAACCACCTCCGTTGGTTAATTTGCAAGAATTACTGCCTGAGAATAAACAGTAACAAAAGCCAAAAAGAGTGAGCTCATCAGAATAACCCAGCTTGATGCTGATGCTGTCACACAATCAACAGTAAGAAAGAAACCACTACATGGTGGACCTTAATAAAGAGTCACAACACATATTCTAACATTACATATCAAGGCTCCGATCAATTTAGACTGAGAAGTTAATGTTTTCCATCGTCAAAGTAATTGCAAAACACATATGATGTGCTCATGTGCATCATTCAAGCAGGCTGTGCCCTTTCATTCAAAAGCTATTATGTGACATTATTCTTAGCAGATCATAATTTTCTGTCATAATTCATGATACAAGATACTTCAATCATTCATATGTTCCTACATCACTGGGCACACCACACAAGAATTACGTGCTCAAGAATATGTAACGGAAAATGTAAACTGTGTAAAGATATGGGTTAGAAATCATAATTGTCATATAAAAAGGAATTTAAGAAGTTAAAAAATGGTCAGATGAAGTATTTAACTGATTTCTATGGCTAACTAACACTATTTACTTAAGAAATCAGGGGTAAAAAATTGAAAATCTTGGGTTTTTTGGGAAATGGAAAATTCAAATATCCAAAAAGTAAATGTAATACAGCAATCAAACAAACAAAAAAATTGATTAAAGAAACCAAATGACAAAGAACATGAAAAGGTAATCATAATTTACTATGTTGCTTTAATTTTTTGGTCAAAATGAAGTATCAAAGTGTCGTGTCGTGTCCGACACTGACACTTCAATTATCGGACACATGACCAAAGTGAAGTGTCGGAGTAACAAAAACTACAATACTCATTCTAACTCAGTATAAATGTATGCTAAACTCAAATTATGGAGAGTAAAATTTATAAAATTGAAGAAAACCCCATGATAATTTATGGAAAAGGGTATCAGAAAAACAGCATATCATACCCAGTAAGATCAAGTAGAAAGAGGGGGAATAATTTTTCATCTGCAAAACAAAAACACACAAAATTATAATCTCAATTAGTAAGCATAAAGTGATGAACTTCCATTAATCCCAATATTCCAAAAGCTCGAGAAATATACCAATTTGAAAGAAGAAACTGATTAAAGAAGGTTGATAGAGGGAGCAGGGAGGATTAAGTGACATACGAAGTGCAACTATTAGACATATCCGTTGTTCGGTTGCTCACTTTGCTCCTAACAGAAATTCCTGTTTAAAACATGAAACGGGTCAAATAGTTTGAGAGATAAAAATAGAATACGTTGTAATTTGTAATGGATAAGAGTCTTATTTGACCCGTTTTAACTCAAGTCGGATATAACCGTCCTAAGTTATTGGTGGTTTACCCACCATCGAATTGATTCAAGGTTTGAGTTAATAAGGGTAGTAATGTTCTCTACGATGAGATTCAATTTGGTTGTATTTTTGGGGTTTGAAGTGAAACTTATGGATGAGCTAAATCAAGGGGCGTATATTTTGTGTTTGGATATAAGTTTGAAATCCCGAATCATATTCGGATGGTATATTGGTATGCGTTCAAACTTGATTCCTGATAACTTTCGTTTGTTTAAGTTTTGGGTCGAATGAAGTTGAACTCGATTAGTAGTTTTTGCTTTTATAAACTGATGCCCGCGGATATCATCAACTACGGAAGTACAAATATCGAGTATCACAAATGGCAAATTATTGTTTCAGATGGACAATTCTATCTGAAACAAATAAAACGAGGTTTTGTGACTATTTTATGGTTAAAACGTAAGCCTAATGATCCAACTAGTGTTACACCTTATGGTAAATGATCACAAAATTCCGTTTTATTGTTTCGGACAAAAATGAATCGTTTGAGGTTTTTCTTCTAAAATTTTTGAAATTATTATTTTGGATTTATACAATTTGCTTTGGTTCAAATTTGAGTTAAGTATGACCACTGCAATGGTAAGGCTTAACCGCTTTAACTTGAAACCTCTTACTCAGCTAGATCAGTCACTTGAAACCTCCACTCTATGCTGATCCTGGCCGGGGCTGGCTTTTTAATAAGCCCGTCTCACCGCACTCACGAGTCACGACCCGTCTGCCCCGCCTGCAATACTTACGTTGGGACGATTTTACAAAATACAAGTTCATGTAATTACAAGTGTGGCCTGGCATCTCATATGTACAAGATTCATTGAAATTCAGAGCATGCCTCAGAGACTTTGTATACATCAATAATGTATTTCATATGTACAAGATTCATTGAAATTTAATGCATGCCTTGGAGAGTTTCTATACATCAATATTTCGATTTTGTAGAAGCGGGGTTTCATAAGGTGACGCGTCTTCTTCGGAGCTATCTACCACTGCATATTCGGAGATACTACTCTCGTCACCACCGCCTTTTTTCATCTCTTCTTCAGCTTTCCCTTTCATTACAGTGTAGAATCCAATTCCTATGATTGTTCCGCCAATAACACTGCATATGAAGTACGAACCGTTACAAAACCGCCAATCAAATTCACCTCATAGACATTCTGATGTACCTAATACAACGAAAGAAATGCAGCGAAGAGGAGCACAGAAGACATATACTGTAGTCCGTATCATTTACCTTCCAAGATGTAAAACATCTCTTAGGAAAGATACGCCCAAGATGACCGCTATTATCATTTGAAGTGGCTTAAACATGGCTACAAACAGCGGCCCCTTCTTTCCGCAGGCCCATGTTTGAACTGTGTTTACTATCCCAACCTGTAGGCCCTGATAAAATCAAACATTAAACAGATGTTCATGGGTCGTCCACTCCATTAAGGACGTTTTAAGAAAAATACAAAGGCCTGGCCGAGTAATTTGTCCCATTTCCCTGCCCAAGCCTGCATTTGATCACATTTAATCAAACTTGTGCAAGATAGACGTTGTTTGGTGAATTGTTACCCCGTATAGAAGAGCAATCCATATAATTTCAAGGCTCGGCGTCCAAACACTCTTGTCTTCCTCTACTACAAAGGCCACAAGTCCGGCAAATAAGGTTTCGAAGAAGAAGCTGATCAGCGTTATGAGCAGCTCTGAGCGGAACTCCCTTGCTATCCATGTCTGAGGAACAACAAAAATATTTAGTATTCTCTAAAGTCTAAAGTATAAAAATGAAGATACCAACTTCATGAAAACTCAACTTAACCGAATTGAATTGCTGAAAAACAAAAAATATACGGAGTATGACCTTGATGATTAAGAAAATTGAAAAAAAGACGCAACTAGTGAAAAGCAAGAGTCCTCCAAGCACCCAATTCGGCTCACCGGTTCCTCGAAGAAATGAGAGAAACAATTCAGAAGGCGAAGTAGAAAATAGAGTGATGGGTAATCCCTTGTATAAAGTCACAATGAAGGCACCACTAATGGATACAAACGTTCCCACAAGTTTAAGCAGACTACTCCGTGCTCTTAGATTCAAGTTCTCCATTCTACAAGAATGATTATTTCATATAAGAAGGCGTACTGTATAATGAATCGAACTGAACTGAAATGAGCAAATAAGTCGAGACTCGAAAGACTTACCTAAAAAGAATACCTAGGACAAAGGTCAGAGCTGGAGAAAGATTGTTCATAGCTGAAGCAAGTGTTGGTGAACTGTACCGAATTCCAACAAACGAGAGCATGGAGCAACCGCCGCTGCATCATAGCAGTATAGCACCAACAAAAACGCAATTCTGTTAAGTTAGTCTCTCTTTTTTTTTTTTGGACTCTGACGGGATTTGAACCCAGAACATGAACACCACTTTTCATGACTTCACCGTTCAGTGTCCTCAAAAGAAAGCGGTCTAAAGAGACACATTTTCTTTGGCTGGCGAATAA
>JAOWBH010009319.1:0-16356 GCA_028566215.1 Silene coronaria
AAAGATGTTTGGAAGGGTTAAGACGGAATGTTGGTATATTAATATAAGTACTTTGGAAAGATTCTGAAAAAAAGACAGATTCTTTTACTCTTCACAAAACTATGTATTTTGGTAGAAAGGCATGCAAGTGGCTTGTAAACTAGAACAAGAATCAATTTAGCAAGATGGATTCTGTTGTTTTGCTAATAATTAGTACTACATCTTTATGTTTTTGTTTCTTTCTTATTCATCTTTTCTGGGGTAGGATTTGTTTTCCTGACACGAGTTGCAGACTCGCAGCATCTGTAAGAAACTCGAAATTTGCTGAAAAATTCGCGTAAAATATAATTGAAGATTTCAGAAAATTTGTTGGATGCTTTGTTAAGTTTTAGATTTGTAGTAGAAATTCTAGTCGGGTTTCGGGGTAAAGCGATAATATATTCTTGAAGTAGGTTCAAGCTGATGAATTTAGGTCATAGGTGGTCCTTCTAGCCGGCGGATTTATTCTGGTTTATTGCATCTGTATCTACAAAACCTGCAGTGACTTTTATGTGAGTTAATATAATGGAATATGCTGCAGTTTATTCATTTGCTTTTGTAGTTGATGCACTATGACATGTAGAAGTGTAGTTTTGTTTACTACTATAAAAATTTAGTGTTCTCGGGAAAAATAGCGCGATGTCCCAAGTCTTAATTTGTTTTTTGTACTCCCTCCGTCCCAATTATTTGTTGAATTATTTTAATTAAAGGTAAACAAATGATGGTGATGAAGGGACTATATATCTTAACAACTAAAACTAAGGATATTGCACTGGGAATTAATGTACTATGTTTCTTGGAGTCTAAGTGCTGAATTACTTAAACGTAGTAGATAAAACTTGTCCCATAGAAGGCCAACAGTAGAATAACATATATTGCTTGGGTACCTGTCAGATGACTCATATCGAAACTTTAGCCTATTTTTATGTATTTTGGAATTGTTAATCATCCTTTGATCAGAAGTTTGGTGCTGAAGATGGTCTGTCTGTGCAGCAAAGATGAGAGATCAGTAAACTAGTAACAGAGTGGCGTCGACGTGTGTGGTGGAGGAGGAGGTTAGCCAACCTAGCAGATCATGAAAAATAAATAATACCTTCTTCATGAAACATCTAGTGTAATTCACAGTCATCCATCCTTGCGGCAATATTGAATTTAGTCGCTGTAAAGATTATCAAGGTCGCAGTGTAAGCTTTTTATGTTTTCTGACAAAAACTGAAACTGATATTGAGATCGGATTCAAATTTTGAAATTTAAGATGTTTAATATATGATCCGGTTGGTTGAAAATGCGACACCTGTTTGATCTCCTTCGATTAGTGATTAATTGAATGATTATAAATACATGCTCTTTTTGCACTTTAGTCATGTTCTAATGTCTAAGGAGCTGGGAATTAAGACAGAGGATCAAAGAACCATGTCCTTAAATTAGTTATTTAGTTACATAATAAGTTAATAAGAAATAATAATATTATTATTATTTGATTAGACAAGAACAAAGATAAAGACACAGTTTCTTGTCTGATCACTGTATAAATAATTAACCAGGCCAAATACTCTGTAACTTGGCATGCTGCACCATGTGCTGTGTGATTAATGTATCATAGTTTTAGCTTCTATATATGGCATGAACCTGTTTAGGAAATTTCTTAAGTACTTAAAGCTTGTAGGAATCTTCTTTTGGCAAATTCTTCAGGATCTTGTAATGTTTCTTTGCTGGTTAATTATGTTGCTCAAAATCGTTTAGAGATCTCCTATACGGGTCTGTGTCCAAGTGTTAAGACCACTGTTTTTTTTTTCTCCTTTATTAATAGTAAGTACTAGTTTTCGAGTATGCGGTTGAAGCTGCCAATGTGTTCGGCTATATCACTATATACACCTTTTATATTTGTAGCAAGACTATTTCTTGATGAAAAAAGTAAAATGGTTCAAGAAGAATGAATTGCAAGGGATATTTTGAGTAAAACCAGTGTTTTGTTTAACAGACCGAGCTTTTAACTTTCTGTAGTGATTTTCATCACAAAATTTAAGAAAAATCCCTGGCATTTTGATGTTTCACCCATCTTATTGTAAAACCGTCTTACCCTAGTTTTTATCCGTCGAGGGAGAAAGCATTGCAGTGAATAAAGAACTCTTGAAGGCCATAAGGTAGAATAATAGAATGGAACAAAGTTTGGTGAGTGTTAACTTAGTATTTACTACTCCATACCACCTATGAAAGTCATTGTGCATGTTCTATTCATTAGGGGATCATATCATTCATATGTGTGTTTTATTTGTAGTTAGTCTTAGTTAAAACCGTCTTAACTTAAGATGTCTCACATATCGGTTGTCAGTGCCTTCTTAACTAATGACGGGTTTAAACAAGAATTTATGTTTTGATGTTTGAAGCTTCATTCCATTTTTTCTTACCTGGTTTCTGAAAATTTATGTTTTTACTTTCTGCCTTACCTATCAAATTTCCACACATTACAGAAGGGTGTCTTAATACAGGTCTCAAGAGACAAATGTAACAGAAGCCAGACTTAATTAAGGCATAACAATTGTTGTTAAGTATAGTCAATTAAGGGTTAGCAAATGATTAATTAGTGTCTTCTGGAAAGCTACTCATGATTTGGTTATGCTTGAAGTGCAAATTTCCTTTAGTTTATTATGTTGTGTAGTCTGTCAAAGTTAATGATAGTTTTCTAAATGATAATGTTAACAATTCCCTTTGTTTTATTTCTTAATATGATAATTAATTAGTGATGATTACTTATAGTAATATATTTGTTAATCTCTTTCTGTGGACTTCTAATTCTGGTTTATTTCCTAATTACATGCTCTATTTGTTGTGCATCGGATACTTATTGTCCGCGGTTTATGTAGGATTTTAAGCATATAAACTTTTGCTTGATTCTTCTGTTCTGTATATACATCTGTGTCGGGCACTTGACACTGTAACATGTTCACGGATCTTTAGAAACGTCATTAGGTGAAAACACGAGTTCTTTTTTGATATGTCCTAGTGGTGGATGCTTGAATCCTGAGTCTTTTGAGCCATGGTCACCGGATTTGCTATATGTTATATGGATTTTGAGCAAGTGACAAGATAGAATTCGCTCTTAACGATTTGCGATTCTTAGGGTACCAGAGCGAATCCAGTAACCATGGTTTGAGCAACATAGCACACAACTATGATGGGGCTGAAAAAGTTTGTGAAGAAAAACAAAACTTATAAATGAACTTTTTGGTAGGTTACATCTTGTGCAGAAATCCAGGACTTCTTGTGTATTAAACTAAGCCAATCTAGTCTAGGTGTTATATTATCATAATGATGAATAAAGGCAAAAAAGAAAAAGAAGGAAGGGGAATGTAACATGTAAGGAGCTCACATGGTGGCTGATATAAGTTGAGGACCAAAAAGTGAAAACAAAATATACTTTTGTTATTAATTATATGTATTAAAGTTATGTGTTTAGGTTCTTGAAGTCATTTTCAGAAAAGAATATGCAGTTATCATCTTAACCATGCAAAAGACAATTAAGCTTATTCAGAAATGAGTTGGCTTTTTTCGATTGGTTATCGACAAGGACATTGAATGTGGGTGTCACGACTGAGTCTCAGAAGCTGATGAGCTGATGTGCTTTTTATTTTTTATATTCTTTCTTATAATTTTTTATATTTGTCCTTCTTTCCTGTGAAGTAACAGTCATTCGATGCAGTTCTCGATGCAATTTTCATCTTAGGTTATAAGGAAGTAGCCTCTTTATGTTAGCGGCATATGGGAAAGGCTGCGTATATTAGACCTCGGCTTACCTTGTAGCTTGTGGGAGTCGTTGAGGTACTGGGGTAATGTTATTGTTGTTGTAATAATAAAATAAGATAGATCTAGCTCACAATGTCACATTGATAAACCCTTTATATTTTGTTTGTGATGGAAAAGTAGGTTGGTTGAATAATTTTATAATTGTTTTGAATTGATTCTTGTCTTATGATATGCACCTGTGAGCTGACTTACAGTTACATGAACAACCTTTATATATAGAGCACAATGCATTGAATTTGCATTATTCCCATATTGTCTCTTGTTCATATATTCATATATACTCTTGAATTTCATTTTTTGACCTTACTTCAATAATACTGTATGGAGAATCATTGTACAGAAATGCAAAACTTCATGCAGGAAAGAATACCCGTCCATTTTCCGGATTATAATGATCCGAATCTCTGGAATGGTAATTTTCATGATGACAGTAGCAGTATAAACTCTGCATCAATATATTCTACTGATAATTCTTCATGTTCAGAGAGGTGTAAATCTCCTCTAGAGTTAGATGTTAATTTTGATCTAACTTCTCCTAAACCTTCCAGTTTTGTTAATTTCTTGAAGTGTTCACTTCCTGATCAAGTTGCTCAATCTGCTGCACCTTCTAATTTTTCCGGGTTAAGCTTGTTTTCGACTGAAAACAAGCCTATGGACTCATCAAGGAGCTCATACTTCTTGCCACAGTATTATCAAGGTCAAAACCAACCAGGGGAAGATTGGCTAAGAATGAATGAAAACTTCGGGAATATTTCTCCGAAAGCCTTAGCCACCAAGAAACATCCAATGAAGTACAGTCCAAGAAAACTGCAGGCCTTGCTTAACCCTAATGCCACATCAGTGACATCACCATCTTCCTCCTCATCGTCCTCGTCTTCACCAGGGAAGTTATACAGGGGAGTAAGGCAGAGGCACTGGGGAAAATGGGTGGCAGAAATCAGATTACCACGAAACAGAACCCGTGTGTGGCTTGGAACATTTGATACAGCTGAAGAAGCAGCCTTTGCATATGATACAGCAGCTTATATGTTAAGAGGTGAATATGCACATCTGAACTTTCCTGATCAGAAACATTTGCTCAAGGTTAATGCTTTAAGTGGCTCCACTGCAACTCTTCTGGAATCCAAACTGCGGGCAATTTCACAACAAGGGTTGAATTCTGTGAAGAAATCGAGTCATTGTCTTGTTCCCGATGCTGGCTCAGCAGCCAACTTGTCACCAGGTCTGGTAAGCCACTGTTCTGCTAGAAAAGAGTGGCAGTTTGAGCTGAATAATAACGATAATAATAATAATAACAATAATAATAATAACATTATCGTTAATAATAATAATATTATCGTAAATAATAATAATAAGATGGTTGAAATTTCATCAGATCATAGCTTTGAAGGTGTGCAATTAAGTAGAATGCCTTCCTTAGACATGGATATGATATGGGATGCTCTTATTTCTGATTCATGATCATTTCCCATGTTTTTTTTAAAAAATTATTTTTTCCTGTTTTTTTTTTGTTTTTTATGGTTTTATATTTTTAGTCAAAGGGGCTGTTGTTTCTACGGAAAATGTCATTGTTTTAGTTATACAATTTTATGCAATTAGAATTCAAGTTTTCTACTATATTTGACATATTGCACTTACTTCTCGATTCCTAGTGCATGTTATCTTCCTTTTTCCCGATTCAATTCTAAATACAAAAGTAAGACTGCATACATTTTGTTATATAATGACTTATCGTATTTAGGTGAGGTCGTAAGAAGAAAAAGACGATATCTCTTCCTTTAATTGGGGATTGTTTGACAGAAAGTACAAGGAAGTTGGTTACTTTTTTTTAAGAGGTGCTAACGTTTTTGAAAAGGAAGGAGGCTAAAGCTTCAAAAAAAAGGCTATAACGTGATATTCTTTTGTTCTTGACTTCTTGTATGTCCTCCACATTTTGATAATGTGCATGTTTTGGGTCTTTCTTTGAATGTTTGGTTCTCTCCGACTCTCGCTCTCGCCCAATCTTTTTGAGATTCTTCGCTTGGACTTTCACCGTATTCTATTAACATTAAATCTAACTTGTTTTAGTCACAAATTATAACGAATAAAATAAAAAAGTAATCTTTTACAAATTTTTATTTATTCACAAATTTTTTAACTTGTGATAAATAATTAAGACAAACAACTTAAGCAAACATTTTATTTTATTATTCTACTTCTGAGAATGTTTGGTTCTCCGTTCTCCCCGACTCTCGCTCTCGCTCAATCTTTTTGAGTTTCTCTGCTTGGACTTTCACCGTATTCTATTAACATTAGATCTTCTTTATAAAGAGTCATAAATTATAACGAGGAAAATGTGTCCATTTTATAATAAAAAAGTAATCTTTTACAAATTCTTATTTATTCACAAATTTTTCATGCTTAAGTTCCGATAAATAATTTAAGACAAACAACTTAAGCAAACATTTTATTTTATTATTCTAGTTCTGAGATTGTGGTTTGTATCTCCAATAGTTTAATCATATTTTAAAAAAAATAAAAAAAATTAGCCAATTACATGAGTATACAGTTGACATTTTGTTGTACTGTGGAGTGTGGAGCAAGTTAAGAAGTGACCATTTCTTAATTAAATTGTAAAAATAGAAATAAATGAACTAATTATAATGATGTTTGTATTGGTTATCGTTTACTATGTCATAGTCTTTTAGTTGATTAGAAAACTTGTATTTTGGGGCATTATGAACGGATATTAGTACATTATACTGTGATGACAACCTTTTTTATATTAAAAGCACAAAATTGTAATTTATGTTTAAATGTTTAATCAAAGTCAACAACCTTTTACTACTCTTGTATTAAACAAAAATATATTTTTATAATTAAACATGAGTACGGGTTGTTTCTGCACGAATTACATAGAGATAGAGGTGACCAATTGCACGAGTCGACTCATCACGAGCTGTATCTCAGGTTGTCCAAAATAAGGCCCCCGAGTAGTCTGCCATGACCCGGCGTGACTCGTCCAACTTTCTAGGCCTCTGAATAGTTGGCCATGATCCGGCCGTGTCCATCGAGGAAAAGAGAGTTTTCACTTTACAAATCCAACGAGGTTTCATCCAAAAATCAATTGACGATGGATGAAGTAGCCTGTTGACTTATAAAGTAAATCATCATTCTCTATTTTTTCAATGTAAGAGGCTAACATGCGATTCTTCACCCTGGTCAATAACTCTATCAATCAACTACTTAAAACAACACTTTGCACAAAAAAGGACAAATAGTTTGTTCAAAATATTACAAACACTTGAGAGGGACAGTACCAATTTATGTCACTATGTTTGTAATTTAATACACTACATAATTAACATATAGTATAGTTGATATTAAAATGGATAGCATATGCTTAAAGAAGGTGCTAATAGATTTGACAAAATGACGTTGATATCCTATCTACACACTTCACCTGCTCAAGATCTATATCTCCTTGCTTATCTTCATATGACACACCCTCTAGTATATCAATAAGTCTCCGAGAAGCTTGTAACGGATCAAGTATCACCCATTTGTATAGATTAGTCTATCCTAGAGAATAAAATAGCTTATATGTACCTATTCATGTGGATAACATTTTACCCGTTATAAAATTATGACAGATATGTCCGACACAAATGAGAATTTGTGCTAATAGACAAAGATATATGTTGCATATGTAACTTGCATTTATTTCTTATTCGTTAGTGTCTCAATCTCATTCTCCAAGTCAATCTCAATGACTCATCCAATGTGTGGATATACATATCATATTTTTGGAGTAGAGTACACTTTAGGTCTTGTAGTCATTTAAGTTCGGTTTAACTCGATTCAGTTTAGTTCAGTTTCATCTAATTTAGTTTAGCTCAACCCCATTCAGTTCAATATGAATAACAAAGCAAGTACGTAAGTGACAATATATGTGTGGTGCAACATGACTACATGAGGTGAAGTCTTATCCTATCCAAAATTCCAATCCACATGATCTAAATCACTACCTACCACAAAACACAAACTATAATCTTCCAACTCCCAAATCACTATCCCACAATTTTATTTTTAAAAACACACACACATACAAATGTCAGCAACTACAGATATTTGCGATGCAAATTCAACTCTGCTATCAACAGGAGAGCTTAAGGTATTATTACCAATCTTTAAGCCTTACGGTCGACGACAGGCCATTAGCGGGCCTGTTGTGACCGTAAGGGTGTTTGAGGACAACGTTATAGTACGAACCCTACTAGAGTCGACGGAACACCGGGGAAAGGTGTTAGTGGTGGATGGTGGAGGGAGCATGAGGTGTGCTTTATTAGGTGGGAATTTGGGCCAAATAGCCCAAAACAATGGTTGGGCTGGGATAATTGTAAATGGATGTGTTAGAGATGTGGATGAGATTAATGATTGTGATATTGGGGTTTGGGCCTTGGGTACTTGTCCAGTTAAGTCCAGAAAGATTGGAGCTGGTGAATTGCATGTTAGTGTGTCTTTTGCTGGAGCTTTGATCCATCATGGGGATTGGTTATGGGCTGATAATGATGGTATTTTGGTATGTAAACATGAGCTTTTAACATGATTAGGGGTGATAACGAGTTGAGATGAGCATAAGTTTGAAAAAAAACTCGAGCTCTAGCTTGAAAAAAAGTGAGCAAATTACCTTGCTCAAGAGCTTTTACTCGAGCTCGAGCTCGAACTCAACTCGATTCTATATATAGTTGTAAGTTATCGTTTTTTTGTTTCGATATTTTCAATAACAGAATTCGAATGTTTTATGTATAAATATTGAGGAAATCTATGAAAACATTTGACATGGTTATACAAAGATATTTTATAAAATAAGAGTAAGATATATTGGTTATGGGCTGATAATGATGGTATTTTGGTGTCTAAACATGTGCTTTCATGAACCGAAATTCGAGTTCGAGCTTAAAAAATTGAGCACATTACCATGCTTGCGGGTTTTTACTCGAGGTAGGGAGTTCAACTAGAGTCTATATAAAATTGTAAGTTATTGCTTTCAATAATAGAATTCGGATGTTTTATGTACTAATATTGGGGAAATCAATGAAAACATTTTCAATAAGAGTAAGATTATATAGTTTTATCATACGATTTGAACCACTCGTGAGCTTTTGGATTAGAGCCAACGTTAACTCAACTTAACTCGTTTAGTTATCCAATCGACCCCAAGCTCGAGAGTTTTTATATTAACATTTTTGCTCGTGTTTAATCAAAGCCAACCATCTATTACTCTTGTATTAAAGTAATATATGACTATTATGATTAAACAAGAACGTTACTCTTGTATTAAACATGAATACATATAGAGATAGAGGTGGCCAATTGCACAAGTCGTCTCGGCTCGACCCACCTCTCAGGTTGTGTAATATAAGGCCCGACTGACCAGCCCTTCAAGCCCCGGTGCAACGTGTCCAACCTTCCTAGCCTACTTAGGGTTCAAAATCCCTCGCCCGGTAACCTACGACCCACTAAAAACAAAAATTATTTAAAATTATCAACTAAATCAGGTCCGTGGTCGGGCCATGACCCGCCCAAGGGCTGGATCAGAGCCCTAGTTCAGAGCAGACCACGACCTGGCCTACCCAGCCCTCCCCACCCCCAAAGGCCGATTTAGAGTCAATCAAGCTGATCTCGACCCTCCCTGACTCGACCTGTGACTTCCCCTATCAATAGATACATGTTATTTTGTTATTTGGTAATTAGACCCTATTTCTAATCTTACACGAATTCTCACTTACAACCTTGTAAATTTCAACGAGAGCATAAAAGTATTTAAATTAACACTTTTGGTGGGTGATGGAGATGGTGCATATCAATATATCATCCATCCCTTAGCTTGTAAGTTACCACGGTTATAAGTAAAACTTATCGATTATTTATGCTACGGGACACTGGATAAGGAACCAGACGCACATCACGCGTTATTGACAAGTTGTTGTTTCCAATAAGCTCGTAAATAACTCTATCCATCAACTACTAGTAACAACACTTGGTACAAAAAAAGTAGAAATAATTTGTTAAAAATATTTGAGAGGGACAACATAACACCAATTTATGTCACTATGTTTGTAATTTAATTAATTAATACTCCACTACATAATTACATATAGTATAGTTCATATTAAAAGGGATAGCATAATATGCTTAAAGAAGGTGTGATAAAGTGATAATAATTGACAAAATGACGTTGATATCCTATCTATACACTTCATACCTGCTTAATCTCATTCCTCATGTCAATCTCAATGACTCATCCAATTTGTGTGTAAACAGTTTAGTCCGATCCGAATTCACGTCGAATAAATCTATCACGACTGAAACTCTAAACCTCTGATTATGTTGGAACAACCCGCTAATGACTTGTGGGTACACATGTGCATTACAGTCGTATAAGAAGATCATTCTTTTATCGTTATCTATATAAATGTTTTTTTTATTATATATAAAGGGACTGTCTCACTAACATTATAAAACCGTGTTACACAATAATTACTTATTACAGAACAGGAGAATACTTAAATGACTAATTTCTATAGCTCCATATACTTACATATGAAAAGATTATCAGATCAAATGACATCATTAATGAGCTCAAATGTAAAATTCAGAATTTATGTTAATTAATTAACTTTATAATAACAATTGATCAATAAAGAGTTATTATAAGGGTAAATTAAAGGTAGAAATGTGAGTCAAATCATGGCATATTTGAGGGTCCAATCCCTTGCAATTTTGTTATAAGCCATCCTATTTTTCCAGTAGAGATCACACACAGGATTGCATGAATCATGTTCATGATCTGGGTCTGGTAGAAATGAACATATTGCCAATAATAGTTTCTCAATGCTTAACGCCGGCGACCATTGTGAATCCAGTATGTCGATCCCAATCGTCCCGTTCCTAGTGATGTTCGGGTGGAATACCTATAAACATATAAAACACGTCATAATGTTATCTTGCATAAAATCGTCTTAATACATATATTTATATTCTAACTTATTCTAAAGCGACCTTACCCATTAGATAATGTGAAATTGTGAATAATATGATCAATATTATTAATGACCTTTACGGTTGGTTAGGTTAATCTAAATACGATATTCCTAACATTTCAACACGGCATCACCTGAATTAATCATATGCCGTTAATCTGAATATGATGATTTTAAAGATATAAAGTGGTAAATAAAAAACATAGTGGAACATACATGAGTTAAAATATGAAAATGAGGCATGAAATTAGTAGGCATTTATTACAAAATAATGCTTACAAAAATAATGCTTAATTAACTAAATAACTAAAATCACCTTGTCTTAAACTTGACCTTGGCAGGTTTAAAAGGATAATATGGACTTAAATGGAAAGAATATTCAATTATGAACCATAATTATTGCTAACATTTCAACACGTCATCACCTAAACTAATCACACACCGTTAATCTGAATACGACAACTTCAAAGATATAAAGTGACAAATAAATAAAGAACATAACACAGCCTGACATGTTTTATAAAACACGAAAATGGGACAGGTAACCCGTACTACTAATTAGTTAGTAATTAATAATGCTTAACTAAATAACCAAAATTATTAATTACCTTGGTCTTAAACTTGATCTTGGGAGGTTTAAAAGGGTATTGTTTAGGAACATTGATAGAAAGGAAAAACAAGCCACCTTCAAAAGGAGTACCATTAGGACCAACAATAACACCTTGTAACTTCATAATATTATTTGAATTAACAATTCCATAGCTAATATAACCAATGCTATGATCCATTTTTGAGAGCTCATTACACATCCTTTTCTTAGCACTTATGGCATCACATTTCACCTTCATTTTCGGCTTTTCGACTTCGGTTTCATCATCATTGCCTTTAATCAACAAGGGCTCTTTGAGCTCATCAACTAGGTCATCTTTATGTGTTATCTTGGTCGATTTCAATGTGAATAATGACTCGGAACGTGCTCGAAAGTGAGCTAGGATCGTCATTTTCGTTGAATTTTCGAGATTTACGACGAATTTAAAAGATTAATATAGTAATTAGACTACCCATTGTTAGTATAAAGGATGACTTTTGCTAATAATTGTGAAACTTGAAATGATATAAATAATAAGTGTGAATATATATATAAGGGTAAAGTGTAAAATGCACTTTAATTAGAAAAATGTATATAAAATATTTTGTTATGCCTTGGACGCAACTAATTTATGATCCTATAGTGGAAAAATCAATAATTAATGTATTAAATGTTGCCAGCTAAATATACATTGTTTGTTTGTTGCTTTTATGAATCTTGCTAGTATAAGTAAGCTCTATTTTACCTTGGCCAATATGGTTTTTTTTTTTCGATTAAAAGAAGGGGTAAATTCCGAGCACAAAAACTTAAGAGAGACGGTTTCTCATTAATCGATATTGAGAGACCTCGCACATGATCAAGGGAGAGAATTATTTAATTTATATTTTCTATGTTATGTCTCCCATTAATTTAGCGGGAGACGGTCTCTCAGCAGACATACTGAATTCTGAGACCTACAGCGAGTAGGGTCCCGAACAAATTTGCAAATATGGTTTATATTTTATTTTTGTATGAGTATTATAACGTTTTATATCGAAATTAGTCGATTTTGTTACTATTTTGAAGAAAATGATTTGAATTGACGAACTGTCCAGATTAATTCTTTATATTTGCGTTTGTAAAAGACCTAAAAAAAAAAAAAAAAAAAGAAATACATAATTAATGAAGAAAAAGCAATGTATATATGATAAGCAAAAGTAATGGTATTAGGTATACACCTAAAACGGAAATATAAGAAAATGATTAATAATGACTAAATAAGGAAAACGTGAAGAATTCATTGGAATAAAGGAAGGTGCGGAATTTGGGACGAAGCTAAAAACAAACCATCGAATTCGTGTCGTGCATGCATACGCATGAACAAAAATTGGCCCTTTTTAGCATCATATACTCAACTAGTCAACTACGTACTACACCTTGTTTTCATGCCCTAATTATCTATTTTTGTTCTCGCTTCCACACATGCAATTATACGAGACGAATTCTTATTTGACGGACAAAATCCGTCATTTCAAAGAGACGTAAGAAAAAGGGGAAGTGGGAGGGCAAGACTCTTTGAATATGCAATGAGAATTTTTTCAGATTGCTTGTAGAAATAGAAAATCATTCTACAGTCAGACAATTTTCTATAGATTCGTAATTTGTTAATCTTGATATCGACTGTAGATGTTGTATGACTTATTATTATTGAAACCGACCTTGCGCCCCCCCAAAAAAAAAGACTTTTCTTTTGCGTTCATTTGATTGCTGATTTCGAATTTTTACATTTCTAAAACCATTTTAATTTTCCTGCAGCTTCTCATAGGAGTGTTCAAGCTCCGTCAACTACATCTTTACTAAATAGGAGTAATAAATAAACACAAAAAATACTCGCAGGTAGGGATAGATAAATTTTATTGAGACGAAATAAAGCATCATTGATGCAACAATAATAGGAAACTGTACTGCATTTGTGTTAATGCAATGGTTGCCTGAAAGTTGCGACCGAATATAAAAGTCAAGACGAGTTACTTGTGTAACATCGGAAGGTAAAGGTATAAACAAGAGCGACAATGGAAGTTTTTAATCCGATTATCTGAATTCTTATGAATTTTGAAAACCCCCTTGTAGAATTTGGAAACCGGTAAGAAATCAGATAATCAAATGGAGGATGAAACCCGGCATGATGGCCGCTTCTACAATGTACTCAAGCCCTTCAACACTTGATTAACTGGTTTTTTATGTACGTCAGAACTTGTTCCACATTAACAGTCCAAGCTACTGAAATTGGCGAGTATCCTGTCCATGGATTATCGGTATTCCACCTGCATTGAGTATAATTCAACAATCAGAAAATAGATAAAAGCGTGTTTTCATCTTCCTATGACAAGTAAGATGGAATGTTTGTTTGAAAGAGACGATGAAAGAAAATCGAGACTGACTTTTTGAGTCCTTGATCTAATAATGTATGGCCCACACAAACACCTTGCGTCTCTACTCTTACGACTCCTTTTTTGTATGTAAAGAGATCAGGCCTCACAACTGCCACAAAGCTTACGGGATCGTGAAGGAATATACCTGCATTTCATATAATCAGCAACAAATTTAACAATTCCTTTAATACTACTTTCTGTTTTCGGCTGATTTTTCACTTAAGTTCTGGACTTACAAACTGACTAACTGCCCTCAAAAAGCAACAATTATGACTTGGCATAAAGCTAATGAGTGAGGGAAAGGTCGTTTGGGAATATAGTATAATTAAAAGGCAAGGATTCCCGCAAGTAAATCATCACCATGAGTCTATGTTACTCTTGACTTGGCTGCAAGTGTCAGACATGACGCAGTGTCTCAATGCCGGATACGGTTATTTTACGCCAAGTTCTCGATTTTTTGGTCTAAAATAAAGTGTCGAGAAGTGTTGTGTCATGTCGGACAGGTGATATGCGACCAAGGGAAAGTGTCGGGTAACATAGCATAAGAATTTAGAAAATCAGAAGAAGTATATGTTACCGTATACGCCGTCTGACTTGACATGCCAATCTCTGTAAAATTTGCACATATCTGTGATTCTTCTACAATGTTTTCCTTTTGATTCTCTCAGCTCTTGAAGATCCTTATCTGCCACCAAATCAATGTTAGCCAAGTTAATGAATGGCAGATGGTAAGTAGTACTACAACCTCGAAAACTATGAAGTGGAAAACTGCACCTGTGAATTTGACTTGAGTAGTGATATTTATGCCAACTACTGTAACATTGGCCCCTGAAGTAAAGACGACATCTGCTGCTTCAGGGTCACCATAGATCTGCATCAAAGGACAAGGTGGAAACATATAACTAAAAGGGTCACTGAAGGAGAATCCAGAAACAGGTTTTAGAATCTGATACTGTTTAGCATTTTAAACATGAATCGGCAAGTTTCCTATTGGATCGTCCTACATCATGAGACAGTTTCAAAAATGATCATATTCCAACCTGGAAACAAGTACTTGAATTTATCCAACATATAACATTATTACATGTAAACTGCATGTATATAAACCATGTTATATGATAAGTTTTTTTGTTGGGCCAATTGGTCATAGGCTAGTCTAACTAATAAGACCGCCCAATTCAACAATTTTAACATGAAATAAGTCATGCACTATCAATTAGACATGAGTTAATAATAAGGGCAAGATGACTCAGGACTGACATTTGCTTCAGCGGCGGGATTAACATTTCCCAGAGAGAAAAAAGCACCCCCGAGAACCACAATCTTTTTAACTTTGCTAGCAAAAGAAGAATCCCTCTTGATTGCCTGCAAAAGTTGAAAAAGTCTTCAAAAGAGGCTACACACTTAACCAAGAGATATAATGAATCACATAACCAACCAAACCTACCAGGGCTATGTTCGTCAGCGGCCCTAGTGCTAGAACAGTTACTTCACCAGGGTATTCAGAAACTTTATCAACCAAAAATTCGGCAGCATTTTTCGCACTCTTTTTCATGTTCGGAGGTGGTAGAAAAATGTTACCCAAGCCATCAGAACCATGAACAAAGTCAGCAACACGCGGTTTGCCACCCTGGTCAATATAAAGTGTTCATGGTAAGTACTTAAACAAATGAGATTTCTTTAGTAATTGACCGATACAGATGAAATCGTAGGTTAGACAGTACGACCTGAGTATTGTTCCCCTATTTAAAAAAGAGTTTGGTCTTATATATGTTTGACAAGAGAAACAACCGATATTTACTCAGACACAGCCAAAATAAAAAAGGGGTGTGTGTCAAAGTGTCGGAATCGGTTATGTAATGTAGAGGCCATATTTTGGCTACATTCAGGTGTACAAGTGTCATACCTACGTCGGAGTATCGAATGTCAGAGTACTGTACGCAAGGTACTTTAAAAGTGTCGAAATAATACAACAGTAAATTGAGATTGGCTTTAATATCAATCACTGACAAAATTAACTTAATCATGTACAAAAGATTCTTATTTGGAGTAGCACTTATGAAAAAGTAAGATGCACAAAAAAGTAGCATGCTTCTCATGTTGGAATTGAAAGTAGATGCTTACAGAACCTGGAATTTCCCATACCTGGGATCATTCCTGATAAATATTTTTGCAAGACAAATGTGAACTTTTAAGTGAAATGACTATATCATGGGAATTTAAGATCCCTTTGTCACTTTGATATCTTTAGATCCAAAGGGATAAAAAACAAGTCCACTAAGAGCTTCAGTAGATATTTACTAGGTCAAAACAACGCTGACATAGCTCGAACTTTTGGAACAGTATACAGTGTGTGAGTAAGATTATTTCGAGGATGGTGGTTGAGTAAGGGCGTAGAATGCATATTTAACATATAGGTACTATGCAAGCAGCAATTATAGAAGATGGCCTATGGAAAGTCATTGCGAAAAAATTCCTCTTTCAAAGTCAAAGTTCTCTTTCTAGACAA